>PVJD01012698.1:0-38168 GCA_004026545.1 Mormoops blainvillei | reverse complement strand
GACTCAGAAACAAAAATGACAGAAAGACCATTTGAAGAAATAATGGCCAAAAGCTTCCAAATTTGATGAAAAACAATCTCCATATCCAAGAAGCTTAAAAAAGCTCCAAGTAGAATAAATTCAAGAAGATCCACACCTAGCCCTGGTTGGTGTAGCTCAGTTGATTGAGTATCAGCCTGAGAACCAAAGGGTTGCTGGTCCAATTCCCTAGTCAGGACACATGCCTGGGCTGTGGGTCAAGTCCCCACTAGGGAGTGCACAAGGGGCAACCACGCATTGATGTTTCTCTCCCTCTCTTTCTCCCTCCCCTCACCTCCCCTCTGTCTAAAAATAAAATAAATAAAATCTTTAAAAAAAAATCCACATTTAGACATATATTAACCAAACTGTCAAAAGACAAAGAAAAAAATCTTGAAAGCAGCAACAGAGAAATGATTACATTCAAACGGTGTTCAATTAAAATAACAGCTGAATTCTCATCAGAACTCATGTAATCCAAAAGAATGAGATGACATATTCAAAGTTCTGAAAGGCGGAACATAAAAACCTGTCTACCAAAATCTGGCAAACCCTGCCCTTCAAAAATGAAGTCTGAGACCAATATTACACTGATAGCAAAAGCAGTTAAAGGTATCACACATACACATGCATGTTCATGCGCTCATGCACAAACATGCAGAGATGTACACAACCACAGATCAATATTTCTTATGAATGACTATAAATGTAAAAATCCTCAACATAATATTAGCAGCACATTCTAGCAAAATACTGAATATATGAAAAGGTTTATAAATATGACAAAGGGAGATTTATCCAAGGAATACAAGGTTGGTTCAACATATAAAAATCAATGTGATATACCATATTAATATAATAAAGGGGAAAATAAACACATGATCATCAATACCCACAGGAAAAAAGTTGATAAAATCTCTCACTTTCTCATGATGAAAACGTTGGGAATTTCCTAAAACTGACAGAGAGTATCTACAAAAAAACTCATAGGTAACATCATACTTAATAGTGAAACACAGAAATCTTTCCCCTAAAGATCAGGAACAAAACAAAGAAGTCTACTCTCACCATTTCTATTTAACACTGTATTGGAAGTTCTAGCCTGGGGAGCATTAAACATAAAAATAAAATTAAAAGCATCCATGGTGGAATGGAAAAAGAATAAGTTATCTTTATTTGCAAATGACATGATCCTGCATATAAAAAATCCTAAGAAACACACATACGCAAGCTAGTAAGTTGAGCAAGGTTGGAGGATACAAGAACAATAAACAAAAATCCATTGTATTTCTATACACTAACAATGAATAATCTGTTAAATGAAATTAAGAAAACAACTGAATCTAGTAATATCAAAAAACAAGAGTAAATAGCAAAATAAGCTCAATGCTTACACAGTAAAAACTATAAAACCCTGTTAATAGAAATTAAAGAGAACAGAAAGACCCTTTGTCTTCATGTTTTTGAAGACCTAATGTTGTTAAGATGGCAATACTCCCCCAAAGTTGATCTACTGATTTGATGCAATCTTTATCAAAATTCCAACAGCTCCACATTTTTTGGAGGGTGGGAAGGTCACAAATTTACAATCCTAAAATTCATATGGAAATGCAAGGGACAAGAATAGCCAAAACAATATTGGGGGAAAGAATAACAAAGTTGGAGGACTCATACTTCACAATTTCAAAGCTTACTTTAAAACTACAGTAATCAAAGCAGTGTGGTACTGGCGTAGGATAAACATTTAGTTCAGTGGAACAGAACTGAGAGTCTAAAAATAAACCTACACGTCTTTGGACAATTGATTTTTGACAACGGTTATCAATACAATTCAATGGGGAAAGAACAGTCTTTTCAATAAATGGTGCTCGGACAACTAGATATATGCACACAAAAGAATGAATGTGGACACTTACCTCACGATATACATAAAATTAACTCAAAGTAGACAAAGGCCTAAATGTAAGAGCTAAAGCTATAAAACTCTTAGAATAAAACACAGGGGTAATACACTTCTGTGATCATGTATTAAGCAACAGTTTTTTAGATATGACACTTAAGCACAAGCAGCCAAAGAAAAAACAGATAGATGGACTTCATCAAAATTAAAAATATCTGTGCTTTGAAGGGCATTATCTAGAAAGTGAAAAACTAACCCCGGAATTGGAGAAAACATTTTCAAATCATTTAGCTAATTAGGGTCTAGTATCCAGAATTCATAAAGAACTCTTACAATTCAAGAATAAAAAGAAAACCCAATTTTTAAAAAAATGGGCAAGTGATTTGCATAGAAATTTCTCCAAAGAAGATAAACAAATGCCAGTAAGCATATGAATAGATGTTTAACTTCTTTAATCATTATGGTAAGGCAAATCAAAACCACAATGAGATAGCACCTCACTCTAACCAGGGTGGTTATAGTAAAACATATTAACAAAAACAGAAAATAACAAGGAGGGGAGAGGATGTGGAGCAATTGTAATCTCCATATAGCATTAGTGGTGATGTGAAATGCTGTAGCTGTTACATAAAACAATTTGGTGGTTCCTCAAAAAGTTAAAGAGTCGCCCTCTGACCCAGTAATTCCTAGGTATAGGCCCAGAAGAATTTAAAACATATATTCACACAAAACTTATACACTAATAAACATAGCAACATTATTCATAGTAGTCAAAAAAGTTGGAAACAATTCAAGTGTTCATCAACTGATGAATGGATAACATGTGGCATGCACACACACACACACACACACACACACACATCATGGATTAACTTGAAAACATTATGCCACATAAAAGCAGCCAGATTCAAAAACCACATGTTGTATGATTCTACTGACTGAAATGTCCAGAAGTGGCAAATCCACACAGAAAGTACATTAGTGTATGCCAGGGCCTGGCAGGGAGGGGAAGAATGTGAAGTGACTGCTAATGGATACAAGGTTTCTTCTCATTAGAAATATTCTCAAATTAGAAGGTAATAATAGTTGTATAACCATGGAGTAGCAAGCACACTTTAAAGTGGTAAATTTTATATGTAAATCATATCTAAATTTTTAAAAATTATATTGACTCTGAAAATTTGCCAAGAGTACCTTAAATAAATTGGTGGGGGCAGACTAAATACAGATTTTATTTTAACGGAGAAATTAAAAAGGGCATTTTTAATTTTTATTTTTTTATTTTTTGGTATATTTTATTGATTATGCTATTATAGTTGTCCCATTTTTTTTCTCTCCTCTACCCCCTCCACCCTGCACCACATCCCATCATTCCCCCTGCTTAGTTCATGTCTATGGGATATACATATCAGTTCTTAGGCTACTCAGTTTCTTATACTATTCTTAACCTCCCCCTGCCTGTTTTCTTTTGTCATTTTCCTGCTGCCACTTTCCCCAGTCACATCCACATGCTCAATCCTTCCCCCATTTGGCTTTGTGGATGGGTCCTGTATACATGTTCCTTGATGAACCTTCCCCTTCTTTTCCCCTGTTATCCCTTTCCCTCCTCCCCTCTGGTTACTGTCAGTTTCTTTTTTATTTCAATGTTGCTCGCTTGGTTGTTTTGCTGATTAGGTTCCGCTTATAGGTGAGATCATATGGTATCTCTCACTGCCTGGTTAATTTCATTTAGCATAATGCTCTCCAGTTCCATCCAGGTTCTTGCAAAGGGTAGTAACTTTCTTTCTTTCTGCTGCATAGTATTCCACTGTGTAAATGTACTATAGTTTTCTAATCCACTCATTTACTATTGGGCACTTAGGTTGCTTCCAATTCTTGGCTTTTGTAAATTGTGCTGCTGTGAACATTGGGGTACATAGGTTCTTTTGAACTGGTGTTTTAGGATTCTTAGGGTACAATCCTAGCAGTGGAATTGCTGGGTCAAAGGGCAGTTCTATTTTTAGTTTTTTGAGGAAATTGCAAACTGTTTTCTTCAGTGGCTGCACCAGTCTGCATTCCCACCAACAGTGTACTAGGGTTCCCTTCTCTCCACATCCTCGCCAGCATTTGTTGTTTGTTGATTTGTTGATGATGGCCATTCTGGCTGGTGTGAAGCGGTATCTCATTGTGGTTTTAATTTGCATCTCTCTCATGGCTAGTGATGCTGAGCATTCTTTCATGTGTCTCTGGGCACTGTGTTATGTCCTCCTTGGAGAAGTGTCTGTTCAGGTCCTTCACCCATTTTTCGATTGGGGTGTTTGTCTTCCTCAAGTAGAGTCGTGTGAGTTCTTTACATATTTTGGATATCAAACCCTTGTCTTAAGTATCATTGGTAAATATATTTTCCCATATGGTTGGTTCCCTTTTCATTGTGCTGATGTTTTCTTTAGCTGTGCAGAAGCTTCTTATTTTGATGAAGTCCCATTTGTTTATTCTTTCCTTTATGTCCCTTGCTCTAGCAGACATATCGGTGAAAATATTGCTGCATGGAATATCAGAGATTTTCCTGCCTATGTTCTCCCATAGGACTTTTGTGGTGTCGTGACTTATATTTAAGTCTTTTATCCATCTTGAGTTTATTTTTGTGTGGGGTGTAAGTTGGTGGTCAAATTTCTTTTTTTTTTTGCACGTAGCTGTCCTGATCTCCCAACACCATTTGTTGAAGAGGCTATTTCACTCCATTTTATGCTTCTGCAACTTTTGTCAAATATCAATTGACCATAGAGACATGGGTTTATTTCTGGGCTCTCTATTCTGTTCCATTGATCTATCGGTCTGTTTTTATGCCAGTACCACACTGTTTTGATTACAGTGGCCTTATAATATAGTTTGATGTCAGGTATTGTGATCCCTCCTACTTTGTTCTTTCTTCTTAAAATTGCTGCAGCTATTCGGGGTTTATGATTCCATATAGATTTTTGAAATGTTTGTTCTATATCTGTGGAATATGTCATTGGTATTTTCACAGGGATTGCATTGACTCTTTAAATTGCTTTGTGTAGTATGGACATTTTGATGATGTTAATTCTTCCATTCCATAAACATGGTATATGCTTCCATTTTTTGTGTGTGTCTTCCTTAATTTCTTTCTTCAGTGTGGCACAGTTTTCTGAGTATAGGTCTTTAACCTCCTTGGTTAAGTTTATTCCTAGGTACTTTATTTTTCTTGTTGCTATAGTAAATGGGAGTTTTCCCCTGATTTCTGATTCTGATATTTCATTGTTGGTATTCAAAAATGCCTTCAATTTCTGAATATTGATTTTGTATCCTGCTGATTTGCCAAATTCATTTATTAGATTCAATAGTTTTTTGGTGGAATCTATAGGGTTTTCTATGTACACTATCATGTCTTCTGCAAACAATGACAGTTTTACTTGCTCCTTTCCAATTTAGATGCTTTTTATTTCTTTTTCTTGTCTGATGGCTGTGGCTAGGACTTCTAATACTATGTTGAATAGGAGTGGTGAAAGCAGACAATCTTGTCTTGTTCCTGATTTTAGTGGGAAAGCTTTTAGTTTTTGCCCGTTGAGTATAAGGTTGGCTGTAGGTTTTTCATATATTGCATTTATTATGTCAAGGTATGCCCCCTTTATTCCCACTTTGCTGAGTGTTTTTATCATAAATGGGTGCTGTAGCTTATCAAATGCTTTTTCCACATCTATTCATATGATCATATGATTTTTGCCTTTCCTTTTGTTTATATGATGTATTACATTTATTGATTTGCAAATACTGTATCATCCTTGTATCCCTGGGATGAATCCCACTTGATCATAGTGGATAATCTTTTTAATGCATTGCTGGGTGCAGTTTGCCAATATTTTATTGAGGATTTTGGCGTCTTTGTTCATCAGTGATATTGGTCTGTAGTTTTCTTTCTTTGTTGTGTCTTTATTTGGTTTTGGGATTAGGATGATTCTGGTCTCATAAAAAGTTTAGGTGTCTTCCTTCTCCTTGGATTTTTTGGAATAGTCTAAGAAGGACAGGGGTTAGCTCTTCCTGAAAAGTTTTGTAAAATTCTCCTGTGAAACGATCCAGTTGAGGGCTTTTGTGTGCAGGGAGTTTTTTGATTACTGCTTCAATTTCACCAGCTGTTATCGGTCTGTTCAGGCTTTCTGCTTCTTCTTCATTCAGTTTTGAGAGTTCATTATTTTTCTAGAATTTTGTCCATTTTACCCAGGTTTTCAAATTTCTTGGTATATAGTTGTTTGTAGTAATTTCTTACAATCCTTTGTATTTCTGTGGAATCAGTTGTAATTTCGCCTCTTTCATTTCTGATTTTATTTATTTGCATCCTCTCCCTTTTTTTCTTGATGAACCTGCTTAAAGGCTTGCTGATTTTGTTTATCTTTTGAAAGAACCAGCTCCTGGATTTATTGATCCTTTGAATTGTTCTTTTAGGCTCTATGTCATTCAGTTCTGCTCTGATCTTATTTCCTTCGTTCTGGTCACTCTGGGTTTTGTTTGTTGTTGTTTCTCCAGTTCTTGTAGAAACTGTGTTAGGTTGTTTATCTGAAATGTTTCTATCTTTTTTAGGTAGGCCTGTATTGCTATGAAATTTCCTCTCAGGACTGCCTTCGCTGTGTCCCATAGGTTTCAGACTGTTGTATGTTCATTTTCATTTGTTTCCAGAAACGTTTTGATTTCTTCTTTGATCTCATTAATGACCCATTGATTATTTAATAGCATGCTATTCAGTCTCCATGAGTTTGAATGTTTTTGAGTTCTTTCCTTGAGGTTGGTTTCTAGTTTTAAGCCCTTGTGGTCTGAGAAAATGCTTCATATGATTTCAGTTTTCTTAAATTTGTTGAGGCTTGTTTTGTGTCCTATCATGTGGTCTATCTTTGAAAATGTTCCATGTGCATTTGAAACGAATGTATAGTTTGCTTCTTTGTGATGAAAGATATATGTGTGTGTGTGTATCAGTTAAGTCCATTTGATCTACTGCTTCGTTCAGTACCACAATATCCTTCTTGATATTCTGTTTGGAAGATCTATCCATTGTTGACAGTGGGGTGTTAAAATTCCCTACTCTAAGTATGCTGTTGTCTATATCTTTCTTGAAGTCTTCCAGGATTTTCCTTATGTATTTGGCTGCTCCTATGCTGGGTGCATATCAGTTTACAGTGTTTATATCTTGATGGATTCCTCATTTGAGTATTATGAGATGTCCTTCTGTGTCTCTTTTCATGGCCTTTGTCTTGAAGTTTATTTTGTCTGATGTAAGTATTGCTATCCCAGCTTTTTTTTTTTTCCTGTCCATTTGCTTGGAATATTTTTTTCCAACCCTTTATTTTCAGTCTGTGTAAGTCCTTTGTTCTGAGGTGGGTCTCTTGTAGGCAGCATATGTGCGGGTCATGTTTTCTTATCCATTCAGCTACCCTATATCTTGTAATTGGAGCATTCAATCCATTTACATTTAAAGTTATTATTGATAGGTACTAATTCATTTTTTCCCTTAGTATCTGTGTTCCTCTCTCTCTCTCACTCTTTTTTCATCTTTCTTAAAGCAGTCCCTTTAGTGTATCTTGCAGTGCTGGTTTGGTAGAGGTGTATTCTTTTGGCCTTCTTTTGTCTGGGAAACTCCTTATTTCACCTTCCATTTTAATTGAGAGCATTGCTGGGTAGAGTAGTCTTGGTTGCAGACCTTTGCTTTTCATTACTCAGAATATTTCTTGCCATTCCCTTCTGTCTTGTATTGTTTTGGTGGAGAAGTCAGCTGTTAGCCTTATCAGGGCTCCCTTGTATGTTACTTCCTGTTTCTCCCTTGCTGCCTTTAACATTATCTCTTTGTCTTTGATATCTGCCATTTTAATTATGATGTGTCTTGGAGTGGGCCTCTTTGGGTTCCTCTTGATTAGGACCCTCTGTGCTTCCTGGACTTGTGTGACTTTTTCTCTCCTCAAATTAGGAAAGTTTTCCATCATTACCTTTTCAAACAGGTTTTCTATCCCTTGCTCCTCCCTCTTCTCCTTCTGGCATTTCTATTATATGGATATTGTTATGTTTCATGTTGTCTTGCACTTCCCTTAACCTCTCTTCATTCTCTCTGAGTCTTTTTCCCTTTTCTTACTCTTCCTAGGAGTTTTTTTCTACCTTGTCCTCCAGCTAGTTGATTTGATCCTCTGTGTCATCTAGACTGCTTTTGATTCCTTCTACTGCATTCTTCAATACAAAAATTGTATTCTTCTTTTCCTCCTGGTTCTTGTTGACAGTTTCTATGTCCTTTTTCATGTTGATATAGTTCGCAGTGAGCTCCTCATAGGTTCCCTGTAGTTTTTGGTAATTCTCACTGAGCTCACTGAGTTGATTGAGCTTCCTTATAACCATTGTTTTGAACTCAGTATCTGATAGTTTACTTGCCTCTATTTCATTTAATAGTCTTTCTGAGGATTCCTCTTTTCTTTTCAATTGGGGGTTGTTTCTTTGGCTTCCCATTATTTGTGGAGCAAAACCAGAAAGCCCAGGAAACAATCCCATGTCACAAAAATACTCCCCCTGCAATCCCATTATCAACAGCAAATGAACCAGTATTAATAAGGCTATAAAGAGATTAAGACTATTCTAAGAAAGGAGAGAAATAAACTATAGTATAAAATCTAGTGACTTACTGTGCACAAAATTGATGGACAAGAAATGAATGTTAAAAAGCTATATAGCAAAGAAAATATCTCAAATGATGGAGACGGCCACAGTGGATTTTGGCTCGGTAGCCTATAGTATTTACCGCTGTTTTTTCCTTCTGGATCCACCTCTGGTAATGTCAGATGTTGACCCCCTCTGACCTTAGGCAGCCTGTTCTAGACTTCCAGGTGGCTGTCTCCTTCAGTTGTTAATCTAGTCGCTCTGCACTCAGCAGTCAGGCTTAAGCACCGCATGCTGGGTAGAATCCCTCCTGGGGTTGGGACTGTTTCCCTCCAGGCTGCTGCTGCTCAGTGGGGAGTGGTCTGTTTGAGCTCAATGGCTGCTGCCTTAAGTGGAGTGATTCAGCACCAGGATCCTGGAGACTACTGCCTCAGTTCTCTCCCCAAAGTCTCTGTCCCCAGTCTCTCCTCAAGCGTCTTTAGTCCACTCTGCCCTGCCTGTGCAGGGATCTACTGTCTGTGGCTGCCACTCTGCACTCAGCAGTCAGGCTTAAGCACCACAGGGCCAGGGTAGAGTCCCTCCTGGGGCGGGGCTGATGTTTCCTCTTGGGCTCCTGCTGCTTAGAGGCGAGTGGTCTGTCTGAGCAAGATGCTGCTGCTGCGTGGAGGATGACTCGAAACCAGGATTCTGGTGGCTACTTTCTCAGTTCTCTCCCCAAAGCCTCCATCCCCAGTCTCTCCTCAGGTGTCTGCAGCCCACTCTGCCCCCACCTTTGCCAGAGCCCAGGGTTAGTGCCTGCAAACGAAAATTTATGCACCGGCCCTTTAAATGGCTTTTTGCATCTCCAGCTCTTGGTCTCTGGCAGAGAGCAGCCCTGCCACTTTTTGCAGCTGGCTGTTATCTGTGTATTTTGGGGGCTCTGGTGGCTGTAGGCTGGGGATCCCTGCTTATGGTTTAGACCCCACTCTTCTCAGGGGGATCCAACTAGCTGCTTAAATATTCCTCTGGCACTGCTGCCCGAGGGTGCCCAGCCAGCCTTCTCAAGTCTCTGTAGCACTCCTTACCAGTCAGGTTGTGCTGAACTGATTCTTCTATCTGTCAAAGGTTATAAGGCTTCTCTCTCACTATTGTTCAGTTGTTTGTTCCGGGTGATTTCTCCACAATTTAGTTGTAATTCCAAATTGGTTCGGGGGTGAGGTCAGTGTGACTTCCATTCACTCCTCCGCCATCTTGCCCTCCAAATACAGATTTTTCTTAAAAGGTAAGGTAGCTGGTCACAGATCTCAAGATCTGTCCATACAGCATCAAAAAATTAATTAATTGAAAAGTGAGAATTCAGCCTATCTTCCAGCTTCAGTGAATATCAGGGCCCAGTCATACAAAAACGACTATGTGAGGCCTTCTGTCTAGCTACCTTGTCCCAAGAAGGAGCCTTGATTGAGCAAAAGTCCCTAGGCCTACTAGCCTAGCTCTCTGCACTTCAGTAGTGCTGCATTCTTTCCATTACACCCACAGACTGCCTAGGTCCACATCCTGACCACCTGCTAAATCTGTGATTTTCATTTACTTCTGTGCTTCAGTTTCCTCATCAGTTCATTGGGCTTAAAGAAACACCTTCTCCAGTGTTATTATGAGGAGTAAACAAATACATGTAAATGCTTATAAATAATACATAAATACATTTAAAGTGTCTGATAAATTACAAGCACTCAATACACATTGTAGGGTAATGGACAGGGAATGAGTCTAAATCATGACCAAACCACTCACTACTCGGTCTCAACAAAGATTCTTTGATGAGTCCCATGATAAACATGAAGGTAAAGGTAAAAGATGAAAGACAGTGCATATCCGTGTCAAACCCATTCAACTAAAGAAGACTAGAGAATGGGTGGTACACTTAAAGGCACCCTGGTGAAAACAACAACAAAAAAAGTCTACATCCACAGAAGCCAAATGAGAAAATGACTGGGTAAACAGGTCCTTCTTTTTTAATGTGCAGTGTCTACTGAGGCAAATATTGTAATCGTTCCATGAGCATTAATTTGTACTTATAATATGAAATTAACTGAAGAATGCAATGGTTAATCGACCTCCTACTACAAGGACCTTGTGCTCTAGCTGAGCATTTCTCAAACCTGACCTACAGGAACAAGCAGATTTTTACATTTAGTCCCAATACACATACATGCATATATGTAAATACTTCATAAAAATGCCTTTACTATTTATAATAGCTCTACTTGCTATTGTCTGTTCCATTTTTAAAAATATTCTTGCCATAGTACCCTACGATGCATTAAAACAATTTTACTACCCAGTAATGGTTAAAGTTTGACCAAATTGGTATTGAATAATACCAATCTGGACATGTGACCAACTAACTTTAACACAAAGAGGAATGACACGTGCTCAACAGAGGTCAATACTATAGGACACTGAAAGTTTGTTTTGACAAGGGCATCCAGGGTCCACTGCACATAACGATGGACATGAACCTAAATTCAAATGATAGGAATTAAGAACCAGTCACAGTTGGTCTACTTTTTACTATTATTTGCCCACTCTGTGGAAGACAAGCTGTTAAAATGTTTGATACACCAACAAATGGCAAAGCTTAGACATAAACTTGAAGTTATCTGATTTAATTAGGTGCTGTTGATTTTACTGTCCTTGTTTGCTCGTTCTCCAAACTTCAGCAGACTTTTGGTATCTTCTGCTGCTTCTAATGGTTAAGGTGCAAAACTAATATGACAAATAGCTTTTATCTCACATGCTATCTGCATTCAGTTAGCAATGACCTGGATCAGTATGTTGAAGAGGATGTGAGGTTGTCTCAGGGAGAAAAAATGCTGTGGTTGATGAGTGATGTCTACCATGGGCACTTGAAAGAGGAAGCTTGTGGCATGCATGGTGTCTACGTGCTGAGTCTGACTGTAAAATAGACAAAGTTTAAGAATCTTTAAAAAAAAAAACTCTTGGATAACTGCAACAAAATTTGGATGTAATGCACACATTTTTTAACTACACCATTAATAAGGCATCAGATTTTGTTACAACTGTTATGGAAGTTATTGTAATAATATGCAAATATTTACATTCATAAAAAAGTGAAGAAAACAAAATCACTTGGTGATTTTATCAGAGTATAATAAAGACCAATTCCATCATGTTTTTGCCCAAGATATCTGAGGCTGATGTCTGCTCATGAAAGAACACTAATAATGTTTCTAATGCTATCAGCCTATATTTTATCAGCTGAGATGTCCCCAATATTAAGACATCTTTCAAAGATCATAACTCTCAACTTTGGGGGTAATTTTTGCACGTTAACACCATTTTCCCATGATGCTATTTCCAGAACAGTGGCCCAGAACATAGTAACAGAAATGATATTTTAAGATTTGCATATTTACATTATTATTTAAAAGGATAAAAAGCATTTGTTTGTTCTAGGTAAAAGAAAGACTACATAAGAAAATATACATATAAGTCTGTTTTTCCAGGTAGAAGAAAAACTGCAGATTAAAATTTCCAAGGTGGGCAAGAAACAGTTCAATACAAAATTCCAGGAGAACAGGAAGGAAGCAGCAGGACTGCTCGGAGCCCAGGACGGTGGCACAGGGTAACGAACCACAGAGTGCAGGTCCTGGAAGAAGGAGGTGAGCGTTGGCCACGCACACCCAGAGGTATTTTTCTCAGCATCGTATTATTCCTCCCGTTAACAAAGCCTGGCACACAGAAAGAACTTAACTATTTGTGAAAGGAAGGACAGAAAAAATGAAAAGCCAAGGGTGGGGGGAGGCAGAAGTTCACACACAACAAAGCTGTGGCTCCATTCTAGCTACCAAACGGTGGTTACAAAGAAGACTTGAGGAAGGGGACTGGTAATAAGTTCTGCACTGCAAATGAAGGCGGCTGGGGAATCGGCCTGCAGTTTGCTGTGGGATCAGTGTGCTAAGGTCCAAGCAAAGAAGCAGCTCTGCAGAAGAACAACAGCTCCTGACCTACCCAGAAGCAAGTGTTTGTCTCTCCCAGTTCCCTGTGCACTGACTCTAAATATTATAAAGACAACTATATTCCCAGGAAGAATAAGGATCCTCTGAGACCTTTAACCTTGATATGCAAGATGAAGTTTTATTTATTATATGGTCTCTGGTCTACAGCCCTGCATTAATGACACTTAGCAAGAGGGAGGAAGGAAGGGCAGAATATGTGCTGGGCAGTCGATGGGATCTGTCCAGGCGCACTGGGCAAAATGTACCAGCAAAGCAAGATAACTCCAAATATTATCTAGCATAGAAGCTTTCAGAACTAGCGAGAAGTCCATGTTTATACCTAAAGACAATCAATCTCCTGAAAATGTATACAAAAATGTATGTGCATTCTCCTGAGCAGAGATACCAGTGCTTTCATCAGAGTGTTAAAAAGGTAGACAATCTACCATGCTCCCCCAAATATTAAGAACTACAGGGCAGTGATTTACAAACTGTAAATCATTTGTGGGGCACAATATTTTAAATTTAAACAGAATAGAAACTATGAGAGTATAAAACATCATAAAGGTATCATTTCTTTAAATTTGCTTTAGGGGTATATGTGTGAGCGTGTGAGTGCGTGTGGAATGTAAACTTTTTCATAGTGAGGTCTGGGTCAAAAAGTTTGAAAACCACTGCTCAAAGGCATCAGAAATGGCTACACAAACTTTGTAGTATATCAAATCATCATCCATTAAAAACAATTAGGTGATCTGTGGGTCCAGTGGGCCTTCTACTATTTGAGTGACACACGATCCACCGAAATGAAACTGCTATTATTAGAGAACCGCAGTCTGCAACACTCAGAAATGAAAGTATATCTTTATTAGGTCTTATTGATCTTAAGGACACCAAGGACGATGAAGACGTTGCCTTTGAAGGGACCCTGCACCCTGGGTGTCTCTGAGAAAATGTAAACTACTGAATAAAACGTTTAGGAATGAGAACAGCAAGTATGTCCCTGGGACAATGAGATGTGCTGCATATCAGGGAGATATCAGGAAAGGGGAGAGTATGGAAACTCATTCCTAAACCTCGTACAGCAATGAGTTTTAGAAAAATTATTTCTTTTGCACAAGAGTCAGAAGACTACAGTAAATCTGCCATGGCTGCTTGAGTGTGGTTGTCACTTTAGTCCCAATTACCAGTGTCTGCTACTGCCCTCTATTTCCTTCCAGGCCTCAGTAAATGGTCCGGGCACTGAATTATTGCTCTTATTGTCTAAAATGTTACTAAAGTGCTTTACAGATTTGAGTTGTCCCAGTCAAGGCAAAAATCTCAAATGGTATCACCCGATTCTGCACAGCCAGACCGCTGCCCTTCCCTCACCGATAAATGACCAGGAGTTACCTTCTCAGACAGGTTCTGGCTTGGGGCCCAAGCCCGTCTGAGATTAACAGTGAAGCACCATTCTGGGATTCCCCGTCCCTCTTTCCCTGTTTACTCCAAGAACGCTGGAGGCCGGGCTTATAAATCTTAGATGGGAGAGTAGAGCTTCCTTTCTGGAGAAACTGCCACACACACACTGTCACACACACAAATGCACAGATACAGCCCTGGTCAGGTTGCTCAGTTGGTTGAAGTGCTGTCTCATAGGTTGCAGGTTCAACCCCTGATCAGGGCACATACCTAGTTTATAGGTTCAATCTCTAAGTCGGAGCACATATGGAGGCAACCAATCGATGTTTCCATTTCACATCGATATTTCTTTAGAGAGATCCCCACACCCACCTACAGCACAGATACTGACATAAAGGGATTCTTCCCCAGAACCCTACAGCCCCCAGGAAAGGCGTGTACTTAGATCCTCACCAGGTCACGTGCACTGGTTGACACAAAGCTTGGGATGTAATTTTAATACCTCCTTCTTAAATAGTAAAAAATAAGCAAGGCTAGCTAGACATTTTATGAAAGACTCAAACGCAAAAGAGACAAAACAAAGGGGAAAGGAAACTCAAAGAAAACAGAGAGAAGGCCAGTAGCACATCCTCCAAGGGTTGCAAGATATCATATCTGTGAAATAAGAAGCTACAACAAAGAACATTCAGAAACAAGAGGGAGCCCTTAACATCTAAAAATAAAAATTAAATTAAGAAGTTAGAATATAAATTTGGGGGATGTCTTGAAAAACAGACCAAAATGACAAAAAGATGGAAAATAGGAATGAATAGAAAAAAAAAATTAAAGGATGAGTCAAGGAGGTCCAACATTTGAATAATAAGAGTTCAAGCAAAAAAGAATACAGAAAATTGAAAGAGAAGAAATTATCAAAGAAATAATACAAATAAACCTTCTCTGGAGTAAATAAAGTTTCAAATTGAAAGAACCCACAGATTTCACAGCAAATTAATGAAAAATGATCCACATCGATAATCATAAAATTTTAGAACACTGAGAACAAAGGGTGGGGAAACTTCACAATGGGGATCCGGCTGACACCATCTCAGCCCATTGATCATTATTAATAGCCTCACTGAAAGTCATGATGGGATGTGATGCCCATGATGGGATACAACAGGAATTACACAGCACCACTGATGTATTGTTGTTTAACAATTGAACTAGAATTTGGTCAAGCATAAATCTAAATACTAGTTATGTTTTACCTCATTGCTATATTTTTCAGTACTAAAACTTCATTTAGTTCTTCTTTGTATCTTTTATTTTTATGCTGAGATGTTCTATTAGGAAAAATATTAAGGATGAGTCTTGTCATTTCAGTAGTCATACGTATAATTTTATAGGTTAATTTGTTGCCACTAATTAAAGAAAAAAGCCAATAGCAGGAAATTTTCTGGAAAAAGAAAAGAGTTCAGGAACATAGGTAATTTCCCATAAATTTTGCAGAGTGACCCGAACTCAGCAGATGTGTCCTGCACTGGGGTCCAGTGTTTAACAAATACTGAATGAATGAATAATGGATGGGTGAATGAACACACATGTCTCTACAGACTTTGAAAGAGGAGCAGAATGTCTACTCCTTTTAAAAGGTGCTAATGAGGGGGTCAACCTAGAGCTATAGTCTCCTAATAGAAGCGCCCCCTAAAAGTCAGGAATCAGTAACTGTTTCAGGTAATAATTATGGGACAATGAACCACTGATGTCTGGCCAATTAACCATTCTGACAACAGGAAGGTACACAAACACTAAGAGGAATGTTTCCAAATATACTGTTGATGTGAACTGGGATGAACTAGTTGAAGAGTTGTACGGAATCTATTCTCCCTTTGATGTTCAGACATATCCAAGTATGTCACATATAGACAGAAGGTTTTTACTACTGAATGCTTTGCTAAGTTTACAGAAAAGGCATTCTTATATTGATATCAAGTCCAGACCTCCAGGAGCCTGTTGGCAATCTTTGGACACAGGTGGTGGATCTCTCTTGTCCTGGTCTTATGAGGCCACGAGTAATCATTTGGGGGACAGAGGATCAATGAATAAGGTGAATAAGCACAAGAGCTGCCAGTATGGAAACTAAAAACTGACCTAGAGTATCACCAAACCAAACTCTCAGCAAAAATAGGGTATATCCCACCAACAGGGAAGAACCTTTTCACCTTTAACCCAAAGCAATGCAATTGGGTACCCATAAAACATCAATACCACTAAGGGTAAATCACCCTCACTTTGGACTGTAACAGGACAGCAAAATATTTGGAGAATCTACCCACAATGGCTCTCTATGTTAAACAATGACCCCTAGAAACTCATGCAATAATTACTTGGCATTAGCATAGTCATGTGATTTATTTGGCATTTAATAGGAATATATGTAAGGAACTCAGGGAGGTTACTGGAGCCCCTTAATAACTATCTCATAACTAATGTCATACACAAACACAGACTAATATAAATTTTTAGCTTCTATTGGTTAATAAAGAATATTTGATGTATCATCCTTCAGTGAGCTACAAATTAAAGGAAAGATTATATGATTAATTTAGGTTCTAAACAACATTTTACAGTGGAAAAGAGACGAAGCAATTAAGGACCCCTAAAGAATTCAGTTTAGTTTTATACCTTTAAGATATAAATTGGATTAAATTATATCAATTACTTGAGAAATGTGCACATTTTTCAATGAGAATATTATTTAAAAACTGACCTAATTTACTAATGAAAGAACAACGGGCTTTTCATCTCTCCTTTTCTATAGAGTTTTTTTTTTAATAGTTCTCAGTTTTTTGACCCAGTAGTATAATACAGTTTTACATTTCCTGCTTTATCTGCTGAAGCAAGATAACTCAGCAGCTATTGTCCAGGGAGACTTTCATTTCACCCAGACCACAGTTTCATACAAAGTAAATTTTCCAAACTCAGAGGATTTAACAACTCTTCCTAATGAGAAACTCTTTAGGTGATGCCAAGAAAGAGCCCCAGGAAAGAGATTCTGCTCAAGTGCAGCATGAGCAACGCCTTACTCAGGAGCTCTTTCCACCAACTCCAGTGCATTAGGTATGTTCCATGCCTATCTTTCTATCATTGTATATTTTGAAATAAAAGCATATATATAAAATGATGCAGTCCTAAGTCAGTTGCTATTTTACTTTTCATTTGCTTCAAATGTTTCACAACTTAAGTCTGTGGTATTACAAGCCCCTCCAGAAGACTTTAAATAGTGTTAAAATACTACTTTCAATTTAAAGGGCAAAATACCTGGAAAATTAAGGTCACAATGTTAGAGAACCTAATGGAGTATGGATTTCTGCTTGAAGTGCTACAAGTAGAAACCTCAGCAATCTTAAATCTGTCTCTCCTGGATATAATAAGTTTTAAAGCTTCGAATGAATTTTCAGAATATATTTCGCATCCCTCATAGCTTCAGAAAAGGATGCAGCAGAGAAGCAAAGAGAATGGTCTCTCTATTATAATAGAATTTTTATGCAGTACCAACAAGTTACAGAGGCTTTAAAACAAAAGATGAATATGATCATTCTTAAAGGAAGAAAAACAACAAGCATTGGAAGATCTCCTTGTTAAGAATTTGTTCCTAGATACAAAGTACTTTTCAAAAGATCAAGAAATAGTTGATTCTTTGATCCAAGATGTCATAAATGCTACAGAATCGTGATTAAATCAACTGTTAATTTTTTTTTTTAATGTACGGTTTTCCTTTCACTATCTCTATAACTAATTTGTCTACTTCCATATTCCATAATAAAACCTACATCACTTTTTCAGATAGGTCACTACCCAGGAAATACTGAAAGACTAAATCACATGAAGCATGTATATTTGAAATAGGGAAACGATGCAAAGTACATTTCAAAAAATTTGCTTTTAAATGTTCATCTGGAAAAACATTTCTCTACCAGAGGTTATTTTGCCTCCCAGTGGACACTTGGCAATGTCTGGGGACATTTTTAATTGTCACGACTGGGAGAGTACAACTGGCATCTAGAGGGTAGAAGCCAAAGATGATGACGTTAAACACCTACAATGCATAGGACGACCCCTAAACAAAGAATTCGCCAGCCCAAAGTGTCAACAGTGCCAAGGCTGAGAAATCCTGACCTAAAACGATTCAAAGCAAACAATCAAATGCGCTTGACCAATGAACAAATACTTGCAGAATGAATGAATAAATCTTAATAAACAAAAGGTTTTAGTTTCCACTTTTTATAACTTCTTATTACCTTCATCAATTTCACGCTGCCTAATACAGACTTGATTTCTATTCTCAAGATCTTTAATCATTCATCAGCTTCCCGGTGTCAAATATGGCCAAATGAAAATCACACGTTCCTCAAGTACCTTGTCCTGTGATACGGTTCCGTGGAATCCAAAAGAGGAACACAATATTGACCATTTAATCATCACTCAAATTAGCAGACGAAAACAGTTTCAAATGCCTTCAGTGGTTAAGAGCTCAAAGAATATTTTTTAAAGAAACAAAGCATCTTATTTTATCTAATTTTTTAAATCATCACCCAAGGACAGGTTTTCATTGTTTTTAGAGAGAGAGGAAGGGAGGGAGGGAGGAAGGTGGGGGATGGAGAGAGAGAGAGAGATCGACGGAGGTAGGCGTGGTTGCCTTCTCCTATGCCCCCAAGGATCAAATCTGCAACCTGGGTATGTGCCCTGACCAGAATCAAATCTGCAACCCTCCAGTCTACTGGGTGATGCTCCAATCAACTGTGCCACACCAGTCAGGACTCAAAAAATGTATTTTTTAATCACAGGAATTAAAACACGATTATTTTATTTGGTTACATTTGGTGATAAACCAAGGTATTTCAAATTTATGTCAAGACTAAGTAGCTAAAACAAAGTCTTTAGAAAATACGGATCCTGTGAACGATGTAAATAGAAAAGGTTAAAAAAAACAACAGTAATTCAAAATTTCAAGTTCAAAATAACCTTAAAGAAATTTTAAACCTCTAGTGTCCCCAGTTTAATCTCATATGAAAACTGCCTCCAGTGAATAAGGAAAGTCTATGTGGGACTCTTCCAAACTTATCTGAAACCACATGCACTTGGAAAACCCCAAACAATCAAAATAAGTACATTACTTAGACATGCTTTCAAATCTCTTTCTCCCTGCCAGGTATCTACGACCAGAGAGGGTGTTGATTTGTTCTTTTCATTCTTTTTTACAGCTAAATGAGCATGCAAATCTTCAAAAGAGAGGCAAAAATGAAAATGACAGCACCATTTATGAATCTAAAATAATCTCTGTAAATCAGTGTCACGGAAATGCACAAAGAAGGCATATAAATATCCCAAGCAAGTACTATTCCTTTATAAGAAAATCTGAATTTAGGATTGCTAACATTAAAAGGATTTTTGCATATATCAGCCTCTTGATGTATTTATTAAAGACCATTAACTACTTTTTAGGGGCAATCTAGCAACCAACAATTAACTTATAAATTCCTTCCAAAAATTTTTATTTAGCGTCAGTCCTATGCAAGGGACTGTGTTAAACATAGTGAGAGAAGCAAAGACTTACCCATTACAGGCTTTGGACTCAAAAAGCATATAATTCCAGTTGGGACGGTAAGTCACACCTAGAAATACCTTCAAAAGAAAATACAGTGAGATGGGAGAAGTGCCTAAAGGGCAGTAAAATAAAATGTCTTAGAAAGTCAGAAGAAAAAGCAGTGACTTCCAGCTGGGGTGGCCAGGGGAGACATGGAGATTAGATGGCAACATCTGTGGTGGGCCTGGAGGTAGCCCACCTGAGGAGGCGGCAAACAGATTGCAAGGGAAGGGAAAGACTGCAAGTGAAGATGGACACACTGAGACGGCATCCATGCTCGGTCAGAAATTCTGCTAATGGAAAGTAGTGCGGAAAGAGGAATAATGAAAGGTGAAGTAGGGTATCAAGACTAGGACTGGTTTCAGAGACCATAAGGCTGAGAAGTCTGGACTTTATTGGGCAACCGAGGAGCTGGTAAAGATTTCTGAGCAGGAAAGAGCACTATCAAAGTTGTGCTTTAGGAAGATCAATCTAGCAGTAATTGAAGTAACTGAACATCAATCAAATGCAGATGATATAGCACAGTGAGTATAATGTAAGCCTGCAGGAATTCAGGAATTCATTTATAAAAATGTAATTTATACACATCTTTTCAGTAACACAGCTCTATAAACTGTCTTGCTCATATACTAGTACCTAATTATATAAGCATTTCAAAAGGTCATAAGCACTATAAAATGATATCACAAAACCTCTTGCCTCTGCCTGGAAATCCTTCCACCCCCTTTCCCTTCCGGTAAACTCCTTATCCTGTAGGTCTCTGTTTAAATGTCACTTCCTCAGAAAGGCCTTTTTAAATCACTTATCCAAATTAAGTCTCCTTGTTTTTTCTCTTTCAAAGGAACTTGTACTTTTTCTTCATATCACTTATCACAATTTATAATTATATTATTTTGGTCAGTAATTGATTAAAGACTATCTCCACCACTAGATTGTGAGAGGGAGAACAATACTATTTTTGCTCATCATCACATTCTAACAATACAACCCATAGTAGGCACTTAACAAATATTTGCTCTATGAAGAATGAATGAATGGAGAAGAGAAGAACAGGGTTTAATGTTACTGCTGTAATGCCCCCTTTGCTACAAGTACTACTGGCAAAGATACTTTCTTTCAAAGAGAAAATTAAAAGAAATCTTAAATATCAACTTGGGGCCAAATTCCTATTTTCTAAAATCAGAATACAAGTCCATACTTCCACAACAAAAATCTTAAACCAAATATTCAAGCCAAAATATACCTTCCTACTTCTCATATTTTTACTGAAATAACTTGCAATGTAACTACTAAGTGAACTGGCATAAGGAACGGGGTAAGCATCGTAAGTCAGATGTAAAGAAGGCAGTTTATACACTTGTCCCGACTCCTTGTGCATCATGTTAGAACCTCAAGTGAACTTCAATATTTAACATGAAAGAATTTATGTTAACTTCAATCATCACTGGAATAGACAAAACCCTCAAAGAAAGATGGTTAAGCTTCTTCACAAATAATTCATTTCCAAATAATAAATATGTGGCTTTCAACCACATGCTACTTGTAGCTTTGTACTTCATGCCACAAACTTGGTACAAGGTTTTCCTCATATAATAATAAACATATAGGAGATTAGTGATGCAGTCAACCTTAAGTCCCAGAGATCCGGAGAAGTCCAAAGGAGTTCGTCATGTAGCACTCGGGACCTTATTATAACATGCAGCACTTTGCAAAATTTTAATTTAGAAAAATCACCCAATTCATTCATATACTTGTAAACTTGGAAGGTCTAACCAACCGTCAGTAGGAAACTAGAGAAGTTGGCTTAATCCCGGAAATGTTGAGCTAACTTGGTACAATGAAGCACCAGCATCAAAAGGAAAAATATGGTTTTAATCACTCATTTCGGAGGTGCTTGGGCAACTCAATTTTACATGTCAGATGCACTATATAAACTTAAAATGAAAAGACAAAAAGATCGGCATAGATAGAAGGAAACACCTGCACTCCTAAAAATCACTGCACTGTGTAAAAATCGCACAACAGAAAACGACTTAAGGGGGATATGCAGTGAGGGAGACAACACTCAAAACTCTACCGGTGACACACAGCAGAACTATGTGAGTATTTAGAATCAAACAGCCAATGCCAACCAGAAACTGCAGTCATTTGCCACCACTCAAATGTCTTGAGCTGAACGGAATCACAAGAATCTGAAGAATCACAGACTCTCTAATAGAAAAAAGTCACAATGTCTAAACAGACTTGTAAAATCATATGGCTGAACTCCAGAAAATGCCGAGGCCTGCTTGGCTCCATGAAAGTACAATCTTCTTCATATAATCATTCCTTTACAGCAGTAAGTACGTAGTGACAAAATCCAAACAGCAATGGTAAATACAGTACTTGAGCAAATCTAGTTTTTGCTCAGGCATACCGGATCTTCATCGGTTGTAACAACACCTCCTTGCATCTCCCCCCTGCCTTCAGCGGCCGTCATTGTGATAACTCTGGCAAAGCACGAAGCCAGCAAACCGGAGTAGCCTGACACGGACCTTGGCACCAGCGCTGTCCGTGCTGCTGCTGCTCCTTCCCAGGTTGCTACCATGACAGCGCTCAGGTAGTGAAAATAGGATTGGGGAACAGGTCCCATTTCATCTGGGTTTAGTTAGAAAAACCCAGCCTCCAAGACAAACGTCTGCCCCTCGGTTTGTAGCGTGGATCAAGCAGTGTCCGTCTGAAGTCTTGTGAGCATCAAGAGCGCTCGGTTCTGTGCTTCACGCGAAGTAGGGGTTTACTTAATTTTTGTTGAATAAACATTAGTTAAACTTCGTTAATTAGTTTTGCTATTTACCCAAAATAATTTTATTCCCAAAATATTAAATTCCATTTTCATAAGCAACATAGTCGCCAGCACCACCAATCAAAGCTTATTTTTGTTTGTTTTTAATTACTATAAAATTAAAAGATGATTGCTTAATAAAAACGGGAAGAGTCCAGGGGGTATAAAATGAAAATGAAAGTTCACAGCATCTCCATTCTCTACCTCAGAGACAACTGCTTTCAATGTTCTTGTGTATTGTGTAACATTCTAGAAATTTTCTGTGCATTTATGTAAAATAATATGCATTATTTTTAGCAAATAAGATCATATTATAACTATTCCCATGTAACTTGCTTTGTTTGCCCTAAATATTATAGCTGGCCATTTTTCCATTATTAGTACATATATTTATACATCTTTTGTTTTAATGACTATATAATATTCCAAGACAAATAAGCACCTTCAATTATTTAAGGAGCTAATATCAATAGTTAGTAAAGTTAGTTAATAGTTAAGTAAATTGTTTCCAAATTGTTTCCACTATAAGTAATGATATAAACATCATTTTACAATATATCTTTGTATCCTAAGATAAGTATATTTGTAGACTATATTCTCAGAAGTAGCACTGCAGAGATAGCATGTATGAGCATTTATAATTTTGATAAATGCCAAATTGCTCTCCAAAAAGGATATGAGAATGCCTATTCCACCACACCCTTTCCATCATTAGATATTTTCAAACTCATCTTTGTCAATTTGATAAATGAAAAATGACATATTTTAATTTCCACCTCTTTAATTATAAGTGAGGCTAAGTATTTTTTTCAAATTTTTATTATTTTTATTTTTCTATAAAACATTTGTTCATATCGATTACCCATTGTTAGACTGGGTTGCTCATATTTCCTTGTTGACTTATCAGTGATCCCTGCATATTAACAATATCAATCCTTCTTCTGTCAAATATATTGCAATTATTCTTTTCCACTTGAGTATCTGTTCATTGATTCTTATCATGGTGATTTTGCCATGCAAAAGCCTTTATTTTTTATGAAGTCAAATTATTAATCTTTCCTTTTATGGTCTCTGGGTTTAAAGTTATCCTTAGAAAGACCTTCTCCGTCCTCAGATTATAAAACCATCTGCCCACATTTTCTTCTTAAAGTAAAATAGGTAATTTTTATTGAATGCTTACCTGGGGCCAGGCACAATTCTGAGTACCCCACAAACATTACTGCATTTAATCCTCGCAACAGCCTTAGTAGGTGGCTAGTGTCCTTATCTCCAGGACACAGATGAAGACTCTGTGTCTATGGATGAGGTTTAGCTTTACCTGAGGTTGGGCAGCTAGCTGGTATGTGGCAATGCCAAGGTTTCAACTCAGACCAACGAATTCGTCACCTTTAGGTTCTATCTGACTCTCTCCACTAAGAGAAATGAGCAGTTCACACACTTATATATAACTTTACCTCTTCTATCTTCCCACCTTATATTTGTTACATAATTCCTTTTTTCATTATTAATTGTATAGCCTGTACATTTTCTTGTTTTTATAACATACAGTTATTTAGATTCAACTTAGTTCTATAGTTAAATGACTGCCGTGTGCTCTGCCAATCGTTCATATATCTACCTATGCATTCCCAAGTTCTTTCCCCTGATTTATCACGCAGATGACTAATTTTATTCATGAGGCAGTTTTTCACGAACTAGGTCCTTGAATGTTTGAGAATACTGTTTGGTGCCTTTATAAATACCCACGTATGCCCCGCCAAAGCTCTGGGGACACTGCTCCACTGGCGTCTGGCTTCGACTGCTCCCATGGTGTCTGAGGTCAGGTTGATTTCCTCCCTTTTGGACGATTCGCTTTGTCTCTGCTGAAGGCCTATTAGGGTTCTTTCCTTAATCCCGAAGCACACAGACTTTATGTGCTTACTTGGTATTGATCGCCCTGTTTTAGCGTTTCCTAGAACTGTGTGCCTCTTTGATTTACAGATTATGAATTTCCTTAATTTCTGAATAATTTTTTTCTCTATTACTATCTAAAATTTTTCTGTCCATTTGTTCTGCTCTCCTTACCAGGCACACCGATAATGTATATGTTGTGTCTGCTCTGCTCGTCTTTGTTATCTATATTACATTACCTAGGAGCTTTACTCGCAAGCCTATGGCAGCAGCCTCACTTGCACGAGCTTAGATAAAAAGGATGGATTGCAAGGACACGGGAGCGCCTCGCCCAACTCTGGGAAGTGCATAACGAGCAGCCGGGCAATTCCACTTCTGCGTTTTTATCCAAAGAAATACAAAGCACTGTTTTGAAAAGATACATGCATCCATATGTTCACTGCAGCATTACTTATAATAGACAAGATATGAAAGCAACGTAAGTGTCCATCAATAGACAAGTGGATAAAGAAGATGCAACATGCATGTAAAGTGGAATATTACTCTGCCATAAAAAGAAGGAAGCCTTGCCGTTTGACACAACATGGACAGACCTAGAGGATATTATGCTAAGTAAAATAAATCAGACAGAAAGGCAAATACCATATGATTTCACTTATATGTGGAACCTCAAAAACAAAATAAACAAATAAGATAGAAACAAACCCATAAATGGAGAACAAATTGATGGTCACCATATTGGAGGGTAAGTTGGGAAGTTAGGTTAAAAAAAAAAGGGGGATTAAAAAAGTACAAATTTCCAGCTATATATAATTATCATAGGAATGTAAAGTACAGCACAGGAAATAGAATCAATAATACTATGTGTAGTGTCATATGGGTACTAAACTTAACAGGGTGATCACTTCATAAGGTATACAAATATCTAATCACTATGTTGTATACGTGAAACTAGTATTTCTAATATTGTGTGTCAAATAAAGGGGGGGGGCAGCTGGGCCTCAGGGACAACTAGAACCACAGACTCCAACACCGCTGCCACCTGGCCTGTTTATATCAACCAGGCTGTTTCTCTCCTCTTTTATTTCTGCCCCTACGAGTAGAATTGACTTACTATTACAGACAGACCAACTTCCTTCCCGAGGCAGGGAACTGGGCTGCCAGCAGCTCCAAAGTCTCATACCTCATGATTCTCACCTAATGATTTTCCCAAATTACAATGGTTAAAAACTCTATGTTCCCTTCAAATTATTTGAGTGAATATAGATGTTATTTTTCTGGAATTTGTTTCTTGAAATAATTCTTAATCTTCGGTGTACTTCATCTACGTGTTTAGAGTAAAGCAGTTGAGTCAATTTGGTTTGCTAATTTATTGCTTATGCAATTCTGTTCATTTGATTCTGGTCAACTTCTGCAAAGCTCACTGTCATTTTTTTCTCTTTCTTCCCCCTCACTCCATTACAGATTGGAAGTCAGGTAGAAAATACACTGTTCCCTTAGCCCCACTGCTCTGTCTACGCCAAGATGTGGAAGTGGCTTCCTTCAGGATTTTCCAAATTTTTCACAGGGCCTGCCCCAACTCCTAAGGGCTCGTAAGGTGGAGCACTTAGGGCCCTCCACTTGCTTTCAGTGAAATTTGCAGTCTGTTTACAATCTAGAGAAGCATGTATCAGCTTTTAGCATCCTTCCTAGACTTGATCCACATTTCATTATGCTTCTTAGATACCAGTCCACAGCCTAGAATTGAGCCGTTCCTAATTCCATGGAATGTTTGTCTGTGTTTTTTGTTCTATTTGTTAAGTTTTAATTAGTTCCATGACAAGGAATATAATTAACATGCCTTTACTTTTCTATATATCTTCTTAATTTTTAGAATAGTTGCTACTAAATTTCTACTTTGGAAAACTTACAATTCCATTCCCTCATCAAATATGCACAGAATGTGAACTATGTACAAGGCACTTGGAGATACACTGAAGATATATCAATGAAGAAGGCAGAAAGAGTTCCTATTCTCTTCAAACTTGTAGGGAAGACAGACATTTAAACAAATAGTCACAAGGATAATAGATCAATAAGCGAATAAAAGGATGGTTGTTAAAGTAGGGATTAAATAGAGTGCCCCAGAGGTATGGATTAAATAGCTAGAAAATCTCTGAGGTGCTTTTCAGGATGGGAAGAGTAAAAGTCTCCTTAAAGTGTTTTTGTTTTTTGTTTTTTTGTGGGTTTTTTTTTTGGTGAAGAGTCACTTAAGTTGTTTCCCTTAATGTCAGATTGCAAGATAAGTACACTACATCTAGGTAAAATAGGACCTTTCTTGGGTGTATAACCTAAAAATAACTACCTTTTTCTCTTGGAATACAAAGCCCATAGGCCCTCTGCACGTATTCCTTGGGACTCGAAGTTAAGGAAACCTATTGGGGTTACCCTGACATGGCCCTGACCAGAGTCTCCCAGCAAGAAGAGTTGCAGATGTCACCAAAGGAGTACCTGCTTGGCAGAAGCTGTCTGAGCTGGTAATTCAGCCCAAGTATTTATGAAGGAAGGGAGCCTCTAGCCCAGCCTATAACCACTACACGCATAATACAAGATTATGCTCTGAGGCCCCGGCTGGTGTAGCTCAGTGGACTGAACATGGGCCTACAAACCAAAGAGTCGCCGGTTCGATTCTCAGTCAGGACATATGCCTGGGTTGTGGGTCAGGTTCCCAGTAGGGTCGGGGGCATGGGGGGCAACACACATTGATGTTTCTCTCCCTCTCTCCCTCCCTTCCCCTCTCTCTAAAAATAAGTAAATAAAATATTTTCTAAAATTAAAAAAAAAAAAACCTGTATCTAACACTAAAAAAAAAAAGAAGAAGAAGAAGAAGATTATGCTCTGCAGAACAGTGCCTGAGAATGTGAACATGAACTAATGATGCATTCTGCAGTTTGGGCAGGTCATCACAATGCAATAGGCCATCTGCCCCTTTGGGCCACTCAGGATCAGTCTTCAACATCAACAGTCTTTATCAGCAACAGTTATATTGTACTTGCCAGATTTCCAGTTCACTCCCCACTTGCCACATGAAACTAACACTCCTTTGGAATCTCCAGGTTCTCACACAACCCACAAGGTAAAGGAAGAGTCCTCAAAAGGGAGGCCCTAAACTTTCTGGAAGTAAGAATATGCACAAAATAATTCAATTAACTTGATAATTAAAAGAGGATGACTACATCGGGATTTCTGAATGACATTTGAGCAGAGATCTGAAGTTTAGCTTTAAAAAAGCAAGAATGCCTTCAAAAGGAGGACCCAGGAGGGAACTTGGCAGATTTGAGGAAATCAAGGAGGGCCAGCATGGCTGGACGGTGAAGAAGGGCTATACTACTATCAGTCACAGAGGGTAAGGCAGGCGATCTCCTCTAGGGCCTTGTAAATAGGGTAAAGCTTCAAGGCTGCAACTGTGAGGGGATAAATACGTTTTAGGAGTGACATGATCAGACTAGTGTTTGTGAAATATGACTTTAGTTGTAGGATGCAAGAAAGTCAAGCGTCTCGGGGGAAAGCGGTCGCGGGAAAATAGAGACAACTGTACTTAAACAACAATAAAACAAAATGCGAAAAAAAAAAAAAAAAGAAGAAGAAGAAAGAAAGTCAAGAGTGGAAATGAGCAGGAAAGCTAGTTGGGAAGTTACCTGAAGAAGAGTGGATGAGCGCAGGTACAAATAGGTTTCTAAATTTGGTTGTAGGGAAATTCCCATCCATTGTCTATGAAATACCAAGTAGGAGAGAGGGTTGACTTTGGGCATTCGTGGATTACATACAAGGAAATTCAATCCCAAAAGGCCCTTGGAAGAATGTGGGCACTTTCGCCCTATAGAATTCTGCTTAAAGGCTTCAAAAAGAAGTCTGGTACTTGTGGATCCAGTGTTACATTCTACTGCTAGGTTAAGAATTCTATATTATTTTGTCAAAATAAATCAAAGTTTTACCCAAGAGATTAAACACTATATAAAGAGAAGTTTCCATTTGCTTGCCCTAAGTATCACCTTCAAGCAACTTCAGATGAAAAACGTAAGAGAACTTGGGAAATACTTTTTGCAGCTGGCCATAGGCCCTGGCTAGACCACAAGAAAGAGGGCCTTATTAAAAGCATTCTTAGCTGATGGCCCTTTCACCATTAACCAGTCACTTAGGTCAAAAAACAAAAGATAAATGCTATTCCCCAGGTCTTGTGCCACCATCAACATGGAGGAAATGATGAAAGCCCTAGATTATAGGGGAAATTCAGCAACGGGTGCCTTTGGGAGAAGAAAGCTGACATTCTGTCCTCATCCCTTCAAAAACATATCCCAAGCAGAAAGAGATCTAGGATCAAAGCTATCTTTAAAGGACTAAAAGGTCTCAGAAGCCCTGCTGCCTGCAGGTATAAAAATAAAGTGACAAAGGTATACTGACAGACCAAATTAGTGATCCCTAAACTTCTTTTAGGTTGGCCCACTGCTCTTCCTATTAAGGCCCTAGAAAGTCCTTGAGAGGGCACCTCCAGTAGTGCCATTTATGAGAAACCACGCCAAGAGAGAGGACACCTAGTAAGGTAATTAGTGGATTTTAGGAGAGGGGGAAAAGAAAACCACAAAGTAGTGAGAAGTACAAGGGATAGATTCACCATCTAATCACTGCCACATGGAGAATATAGCACTTTACTGTGGTTTATAAGCAAAGGTTAAGAAACTTCACATTTTTTAACAAAAATATCCTTACCTCACCTCCCTGCAAGTTATAACCCTCTACTTTTGTTGTGATGGGGTTTGCCTGTGGGGTTAATTTCCCACTGGGTATAAGCTGTGACCATCTCTACACTGCAGGCAGCATAAAACTGGGGCAAAAAAAGCAATACCTTCTGCATCAGAAAGCTGGAGTCACAAAGCCCTGGGTTCGTATACCAGTTCTACCATTTATAAGCTATATGACCCCAGGCAAGTGACTGAAACTCTGAGATTCAGTCATCTTGTCTGTAAAAGGGGATTGGAATCTGTCTCATACATTTGTTATAAGGAGAACATTAGATAATATACGAGGTCTGTCCAGAAAGTATCCAGCCATGTACTATGAAAATAGACACATTTATGGAAGATGATACAAGATACAAGAAACACTGTACATAGGACAATGACACCTCAGTCCCCTTCAAAGTAGGCATCTTGGGACCCCACACAGTTCTCCCAATTGACATCGGCTACCCTGCTGTATTTTCCTGAATCTCATCAACGGTCTGAAATCTCTTCCTTTTCAAAGGTAATTTTAGTCTTGGGAGAAGCCAGATGCCACAGGGCACCAAATCCGGCCTGTACAGGGGCTGAGTCACCTGGGTGATTTGCCGTTTCGCCAAAAAAGCTCTACACAAGATTTGATGCATGAGTAGTCATGTTGTCACGATGAAGCTGTCAATTACCAGTTGCCCATTAATTGTGGCCTTCTGAATCATCCAAATAGTTTCCATAGAGAAATGTTCAAGCTTAACACAAAAGTGAATGCAGATTCGTTGCTTTACCCACGCAGCCATTTTGAATGCAATGGCCACACAGTACACATGCTCCCTCAATGGCATCTACCACCCCCACTGACTAGTACAGTGACGTTGTCATTGTTCAAACGTGTACATTCCAGTTCACTCTTCTTGGCTGCCAGGTTATATGATGTCATGCAAACAATTCTCATCATATTAACAATGGCCAGACTTTTTCTGGACAGACCTCGTATATAAAGCTTCTTAGCACAGTACCTTAGATATTAAAAGTACACTATATGGAAAAGGTACTGTTAAAATTAGAAATCATAAACTCTTTCCTTCCTGTTCATTTTTTCTTGTCCGCTTATCTTAGAGGCAACTTGTCTACCTGGAACCCTGGTTTCTTCTCCGCCTCTACCTATTATCTCTGTCTACAAGATCCTCTTGTTCCTCACTCTGCTAAGGATCCCCAAGATTTAACTTATTGCCTATCAGTCCTACAGACTCTGCTGACATACCCCCTTCCTGTGTAACTTCCCTCCCTGGCCTGGTCCCTTCTGCGTGTTGCCATTGATTTCCAGTGTGACAAATCTGAAGTCAAGTCAGATTGTTTCATTAGTTTGAAGGCTGCCTAAAAGGCTTTATTTAACCTACAGTAGCCAGAACCATTACTTACATATAACAAACATCACTGGTCAACTGATAAATTACTCTGTACACGGGAGAATCCTAGACTCTCCAAATAACGATAGCTGATCCCTCCAAAATAGGGCTTTCCTCTTTCACGGCTGTAGAAACTGCTTCAAAATGGTGCTTCTACATGAAGACTTTTTGTTTCTGCATCTCAGTTCAATACCTTATTTTTAAAACTTGAAATAAAATTCTCTAGGCTACTTTTAAAAAGATTCTTAGACCTATATTGCCTTAAACTTACCAGAGAGTATCTATTAGTGAACACTAAATAATTTCATTATTTCATTACTCTCAGGGTATATTCTAAGTCCTTGATTGAATTAAATGAATCAAGAAAAGAAATTTGGAGTGCTAGTAATTGGTTTAATGTTTAATGTGTGGTGAGTTTAGAATCAATAAAGAAAGGTTAAGTTCATTAGCCTTTTCTATGCCAGATATTATCTCACAGGATATCTTGATTAAATTCTGCAAATACGATCTATTGAGCCAATATTGGGTCTTGTAATAGCCATATATGCTTTTACTACTATCAAAATGGCTCTTTGGTTATGTTTCTAATTCAAAAATTACTCTGCTACCCAAGTCCCTGTTACAGCATACTGCTTTAACTTAGTGTACTTAAAATTTTGCACTTCCAGTAACAGAAAGCTGACAATATTCACATTGCCAAGTGATGGACTGACCTCTAGTGGAAGTTAAAGAAATTACTGAACAAGCGTTTTGGAGACCACTGATCCAGTCAGCACCGCCTCACTCATGAGTTGTGAAAACAATGTTTAAAACACTGATAATAAAAATTTACTTCAGATTTCTTAATAAATTAAAGCTAAGCATAACAGAAAATAGGCTTATTAGTATAGACTCTGTTTCATAGCTCATCTCTATCACTTTCTACCTGAATAATGTTTGTCTCAGTTCCCCATCTGTGAAATGGAAAAAATATTACTTACCTCATAGAGTTGAAGTGAGGATCAAATGCGTCTACATGAAAAGCATCTCCAACACTGTGTTGTACATAGTTCACTAACATAAAATTATTGGTTATTATCTGTACCTGGAAGACATATGGTTGGAGAAAAATCACAATTTCAGACGATATGAAGAAAAGCACAAGCCGTAGCAGGAACACGTTTCTCTAGGAATTAGGCTATAAGCAGCCAATACAGCACCAATTAGGTTAGCGCTCTCATTTCTAGAAATAAATGAGCTATACTTATATATAATTAAACAAGGAGGGGAAATCAGAAGCCAGTGAACTTATACCAGGATAACATTCTGTGGAAAATATTGGCAAGTCCTTTTGTTGTCCCCATACAGATATGATGAAGACCACCACATACTATCTTTTGAACCAAAACCAAGCCCACCCGGATCTTTAAACTCCTTTTATGCTTAATGTCTACAACACATACAATTAATACTTCGCTGCAAGCTGAATCATGTCTCACATGCTCTGAATCACACATGCAGGGCTTTTCCATTGAATACAACTGACTTTTTCTTTAATTGGGCTTACATCACAGAATTATAAACATTTTAAAACAATATTCCATTACTTCCAGAGTAATATAATATATTAATGACTAAAAGATGCCTCCATACAAAATTAATAATATAATTTCCACCTCTTTTTCCAATGAAAGCCCAAATCAGTAATTATTTTCAGCTGAGAGAAATGCCCATAAAATTGAAAAATCATCTCTAATTTCAAGGTACTTCCTTACTACAAATAATTGCCATCCAGAGAAAAATGGTTTGCTTTTCTCATAAAACAATAAGATCACTCTAATAAAATGAATATAGTTTTTAGTTCTTTCCACCGCTATCCTGAGGTACCCTAATTCATTTCAGTTAATTCAAATTTTTTTATTCTGCAAACACTCCAAATTGAAATTGAATGTTGCAATTCAGTTACTCAATATAAACATGAACCATTAAAATGACATAAAATTCCTCTAAGATCTTATTCATAACATTTACATGTATTTACTACAAGAGACTAAAAAGGACCAATTTATGCAACTCAAATCATAAATTGTGTTTAATGTTTTATATATGTGAAAACACAACTCAGAAATAATTACAAAAATGAATACTGCAATATGGTTAGGTAAATTCTAGAAAATATCACATATACTGTCATATAATTCTTTCCGCAATTTAATGTCACCAAGAAATGTAACACTATTAAAGCATATATTTTAAGATAACAGCAAAAAATAGACTGTAGGAAGTTTTTGAACAATTCTAGTTTATTTGGAAATATAAAAGCAATAAAGCTACTTCATTATAGTATTTGCTACTTCACCAAGTACAGTGCCATTAAAAACTGTGTCACTGAATGTTCCCCTAATACTTGTCTAGAAAATATAATGTAGCAGAAGGAAGATCAATTCTGATATTGTAAAGAAAAAAGCTCGTTCTCTTATACGTCCTTTGTAGACAGACTTAATGATGTGCTATGTTATCTTCTTGTTTTTCTTGTACTAAATCAACACATTCTTAAGACTGAAATAATAACAATACAGTTGTACCGAAGGCACTAAAATACACAAGGCAACTACGTACCCAGGCAAAGACTTAAAGTACTTGTTCATATAAATTTCCTTTTTTTATGTATTGATTTGGTTGGGGGGAACAGTGATTTGTTCTTCTACTTATTTATGCATTCATTGGTTGATTCTTGCATGTGCGCTAACTGGGGATTGAACCCACAACCTTTATGTATGGTGATGAAACTCTAATCAACTGAGCTACCTAGCCAGGGCCTAAATTTCCTTTTTAGAAATTAGAAGATATGGAAGTTAAAATAGAAAACAGCCTAGTTCTCCCAAAGAAAACGTCCAGAGAAGGCCCACAAAAAACAGCACAAGACATGGATTTACCAAGGTCTGCTCTGTGACTCTCAATTTTGATGCACATTTTATAGAAATTGGCAAACTGATTCTAGAATGTATTTGTAAAGGCTAAGGTCCCAGAAAGTCCCAAATAATCTTAAAAAAAAAAAAGTTGGAGGACTCACACTACCTGGTTTCAAAACTCAACATAAAGCTACAATAATCAAGACTGTGGTACTGAGTTGAGGACAGACAAATCAATGGAACAGAACAGAGGTTGGTTGATTGTAGACAGAGTGGCAAAGTAATTTAACCAATTAGAAGAGTCTTCTCAACAAACAGTACTGAAACAACTGTGTATGCATGTGGAAAAAACGTTTAACTTCAACTCCCATCTTCCACCATGCACAAACATTAACTAGAAATGGATGATAAGCATAAATCCAAAAGATAAAACTACAAAGCTTTTAGAATAAAATACAGAAAATTTTCATGACTTTCAGATAAGTTATTTCTTGGAAAGAACATAGAAAACATTAACTATGTAAGAAAAACTGATAGATTAGATTTCAACAAAATTTAAAACTTCTGCTCCTCAAGACACCATTAAGAAAATTAATAGGCAAGACACAGACTGGGAGAGAATATTCATAATACATATATTTATCAAAGGACTCATATTGAGAATTGCAAAAAACTCCTACAACTCAATAATAAAAAGACAATCCATCACAAAAACAGGCAAAAAAACAGATACCTTACAAAGGACTTATAAACGGTCAGGACACATACAAAAAATTTCACAAAACGTTAGTTCATTAGATAGATACAAGTTCAAACCACAATGAGGGACTCCTACATATCTTTTGGAAAAGTTAAAATTTAAGACTGTCAAAAATCAAGTATTGGAGAGGATGTGACGCAACAAAACCTCATGTTGCTGCTGAGACTATAAAATGGGATGATCACTTTAGGAAATAGTTTGACAGTTTCTTATAAAGTTACACACATCTACCATATGAATAAGTAATTCCAATTTGGTATAGCCTAGGTATATACCAAAGAAAAATGAAAACATATGTCCACAAAAAGACTTACACAAATATGTTTATAGCAGCTTTATTTGTGATAGCCAAAAAATGCAAACGACCCAATGTCCATGAACAGGTGAATGGATAAATAAATTGTGGTATATCCATACAATGGAATGCTACACCGAAAAGAAGGGATAAAGTACTGATACACAGAACATGGATGAATATCAAAGTAAATACACTGAGCAAAAGAAGGCAGACAAAAAAGAGCACTAGATGATCCCAATTACATAAAATTTGAGAAAACGCAAAGTATTCCACAGGGACATGAAAAGCGATCCAGAGTCGCTGAGAGATGGGGCCTGGCAGGGAGAGGCAGGAAGGAGGTATCGCAAGGAGCGCGAGGGAACTTCGGGGAGTGATGGATAGGTTCATTATCTTGATTGCGGTGATGGTTTCACAGGTACACATATACCAAAAGTAATCAAATTGTACACTTGAAGCATGTACAGTTTACTGTATGTCAATTATATACCCCAATGAAGCTGTTAAAAATGTACACACACACACACACAGATTTCTATGTCCAGTCAAGAAGGAATAACAGGAAGCACATTTACTGTTCTGCCTTTAATTGCTAGAAAACTGGATGAAACATATGTTGTATCATATATCACACAACAGACAACAGAGGACTGTGATACTTGGGAGAAGCAAAGCCATTGCTGGTGGACGTCATCATGCAGCACATGACTAGAGAAATACATGAACACCACTGAGAAAGAAATGGAGGATATTTTTTAAATGATCCAAGTGGACTCTCTACAGATGAAAAATACAGTACCTGAAATAAAAAACAGAGTGGCTAGAATTAACAGCAGATTAGGTACTTCCGAAGAAAAGATCAGTTAATTAGAAGGCATAGCAACAGAAACGAAGCAGAAAATACAGAGAGGAAAAAAAGGCCAAGGAAAAAATAAACAGGGCTTCAGTGACCTGTCATTGCCAAGAACCTAGTATACACTAGGTCTGTCTGGAAAATGTTCAATCATTGATAATATAATGAGAACGGTTTACGCAACATCAGTGTAACCTGGCAGCCAAGGAGGGTGGACTGGAATGCGCATGCGTGAACAATGATGCCTTCACTGTACTAGTCAGTGGGGGCAGCAGACGACATTGAGTGAACATGTGTACTGTGTGGCCATCACATTCAAAATGACTGAGTGAGCAGAGCCATGAATCCGCATCAAATTTTGCATGAAGCTTGAACATTCCTCCAGAGAAACTATCCAGGTGACTCAGAAGGCCACAGTGATGAATGACTGGTGATTAGCAGTTTCATCACGACAACGTGCCTGCCCATGCATCATGTCATGTGCAGAGTTTTTTGGCAAAACAGTAGATTACCCCCTACACCCCAGGCTTGGTGCCCTGTGACTTCTGGTTTTTCCCAAAACTAGTATCACCTTTGAAACAGAAGCAATATGAGACCCTCAGTGAGATTCAGGGAAACACGACAAGGCAGCTGATGGAGACTGGGAGAACTGTGTGAGGTCCTGAGGTGCCTATTTTGAGGGGGACTGAGGAGCCACTATTCTGTGTACAATGTTTCTTGTATTCTGTATTTTCTTCAATAAATGTCTCTATTGTGCATAGTACGTGGCTGGATATTTTCTGGACAGGCCTTGTATCAAAAGGAGTATTAATGGAGTATCAAAAGGAGAGAAATGAGGCAAGAAAATAAAGAAATAATGGCTGAAATTTTTCTAAACATGATGAAAACTATAAACCCACTAATCTAAGAAGTTCAAGAAACACCAAACTGCATCCAGTTTTTTCAAAACTAAACCAATAAAAAGAAAAATTTGGTAAGTTGACCTCATCAAAATTAATTTTTTTGCTCTACATAGACCCTTTTAAGGATTTAAGGAGACAAAGTACAGGCGGGGAAAAAATATTTGTACATCACACACCTGACAAAGGACTTGTATCTGGAACATATAAAGAATTCTCAAAACTCAACATTTAAAAAAAATCCAGGTAGAAAATTGGCAAAACACATAAATAAACATTTTGTCAAAGAATACAAATAAATGGCAAATAAGCACATGAAAAAGATGTCAACTATTGAGGAAATGTGAATTACAATCACAATAACATATCACCAATCAAGTGGCTAAAATAAAAAATTGTGACAATCAGAAGAGCCATCATCAGTAAGCCAGCAAACAACAAGCTCTGGTGAAACCGCGGAGAGACGGGAACGACTGTGCACTGCCGGCGGGAATGCTGACTGCTGCAGCCACTGTGGGAGGCAGTGTGGAGATAACCTCAAAAAAAAATCAAAAATGGAACTGCCTCATGACCCAGAGATCCCACTTCTGGGTATGTATCCAAAGAAACCAGAAACACTAAATCAGAAGAATATATGCACCCCTATGTTCATAGCAGTGTTATTTACAATAGCCGAGATATGGAAGCAGCCCAAGTGCCCATCAGTAAATAAGTGAATAAAAAAGCTGTGGCACATTTACACAATGGAATGCTACTCAGCCATAAAAAAATTAAAAAAGAAGAAGGAAATGTTACCTTTTGGGACAGCATCCATGGACCTGGAGATTATTATGCTAAGTGAAATAAGCCAGAGAAAGACAAGTATCATATGATTTCACTTATATGTGGAATCTAATGAACAAAATAAACTAACAAAATAGAAACAGATTCATAGAGAACAGACTGACAGCTGTCAGAGGGGAGGGAGATTATGGAGCTGGGTGATAAAAGTGAAGGGGTTAAACAAAACACAACTCACAGAAATAGACAACAGTAAGGTGACTATCAGAGGAAAGGGGAGTGGGAGGAGGTAGAAGAGGGTAAAGGGGGAATAAATGGTGACAAAAGAAGACTTGACTTCGGGTGGTGAACACGCAATATACGCTTGAAACCTGTATTATATTATTAACCAATGTCACTCCAATAAATTCAATTTAAAAACAAAGAAAAAACTAATGATATTCCTACCATACAATCCAGTAATCATCTTCCTTGGTATTTACCAAAATTAGCTGAAAACTTATGTCCACAGAAAAACTTGAACATGACCATTTACTTTATTCATAATCGCCCATACTAGAAGCAACCAGGGCGTTATTCATTAGATTAATGAATAAACTGTGGTACAATTATTCAGCACTAAAAAGAAATGAGCTACCAAGCCATGAAAAGACATGGAGGAATTTTAAATGCATGTTACTACATGAAAGAAACCAATCTGAAAAGGTTACATGCTGTATGATTCTGACTATGTGACATCCTGGTAAAGAAAAAGCCATGGAGACAGCAAAAAGATCAGTAGTTGCCAGGTGTTTGGGGAAAGAAGGATGCCTGGACAGAGCAGAGGACTTCTAGAGCAGTGAAGATACTCTGTGTGACATTATGATGGATTCAATTCATTACACATTTATCCAAACCCACACCATGTACAGTACCAAGACAGAACCCTAAGGTAAGCTCTGAAATTTGGGTGATTGTTTTCTCTTCTTGAAAATTATAATGTGGGCATGATTCTACAAAATGACTCAGTCAAGACAATAATGTTAGTTTATTTAAGATTCATATGTATGTATCTCCCACGAAAATCGTGCAAAAGAGTACAAAAAATAGTGGTGATACCAAGTGAAGGTGAGGGTGTGGAAAATTAGTACATAGTGTTCCATCACACATTGTTGGCAGAAATGTAAAATGATAAAGCCAGTCTGGAAAATAGCTTGACAGTTTCTTTAAAACTAAAAATGGCTTTACCATACAATCCAGCAATTGTACTCTTAGGCAT
>PVJD01012697.1:0-38239 GCA_004026545.1 Mormoops blainvillei | reverse complement strand
ACCACTTAGAAGATGACCATCAGTCAGAGCCTCCTGGCTGCTCTCAACCTGTAAGTAAGCACCACCTTTTAGCACGTGTGGGTGGAAGAAGGAGGGCGGATCAAGACTCAGCAACAAGTTTGCTTCCCTGGTTGACAAGGGGAGACCTGTGTGTGTGTGTGTGTGTGTGTGTGTGTGTGTGTGTGTGTGCGCGCGCGCGAGCGCGCGCATGTGTGTTTTCAGACATGGTAGAGACATTGTCATTTCCTTAGCAAAAGATCCATATACACCTGCTGCCTCTGTTCCCCGGCACCCTTTGCAACAGTAAAGACTAAGGTGGGATAGCAGAACGAACTTCCCAGTCAAGAGACTGAGAAGAAATGCTAGATTCTCACCAGCATTTCTGTGGGGATGAAACCTGTTTCTCTGGAGACTGCTGGTTCGTCACCAGGCCTGAGGAGGGAGTGGAGAACTCTCCCACATCCCTTTGTGCCTGAGGTTCACAGGGTTCTCCTAGGTGGGCAGGGTTTTCCTGGGTTCTGAGTCTGTTTTCTTGAGCAGCAGATCAAGGTGCTGGAGACAGAGTAGAACTTCCTGCAAGAGATAGGACCTGAGTTATCACCTTGACAGGTCCCAGAGTGACAGGGCTGGATGTGGATTACAGGCGAGGCAGGACATGGTGGGTAATTTGGGAACACATGCAGAGGCTGGACATCCCAGGCCCAATTCCCACTCACCTGTGTTGAAACCAGTCCTCAAAAAGGGTCAGAGACAAAGCCCGGCCCAGGCCACTGACTCCAAATCCATTGCTCCTTACGGGTTACTACTTGTCATAGCAATTCTTGCTAGATCCCCACACCCAGCTAGCATCAGGACCGAAGGGGCAAACAAAGGCTTGCTCGTGTGCATCTAAAGCATGAAGTGCCGCCCAAACTCAGGCAGCTCCTCCTGCTGCTGTGTCAGGAAAATGGCCTGTTGGCCTGGGGCTGAGCTTCCCTTCGTCTTGCAGGAGGGGACAAGTGGCAAACCTAGGCCTAGGACATGTCCATGTTCCTGTCCATGGGCAACAAGTGCTCCTGGACCTGGCTGCATCACCTCAAGGTGCACACCCAGGAGGAGAACATGGTCCAGAGGCAGGAGGCCCAGGCCCAAACCCAGGTCCTGGGAGGCCAGGGGCTCGGTCATGCTCCTGGGATGAACCCCTCTGCCTTCCAACAGCCCAGGACAAAAGTCTGCAGTGCTGAAATCCAGGCTTAAAAGAAAAATTAATAAAACCCGGGAGGAAAATTCACAGAAATGGGATCTCCCTCGACCTTCTGAGTGAGTTTCTCTGGAGTGCGGGGTTGGGGTGCATTCTTGGGGTGCTGACTATAGGTACTGAGTCCCTGTAACCATGGCTGGGTGAAAATAAGAGATGAAAAGTGAGAAAGCTGAGGACAAAGGTGAAGTGGCGGACCGCGCACTGAAGGACTGCTTTAAGGGACAGGGTGCTCGCCATTACGGGAGGAGTTTGAGAACACACTCAGCAACTCTTAACGGGTTTTACAGGGGGCTCAAGAGTTGCACAGATGGTTTGAATAGACCAGTGCTTCTCTAATTTTAATTTGCATATCACTCTTCTGGGGATCTTATAATCATGCACTATGTGCTTCAGTAGGTCCACATAAGCACCTGAGGGTCCACTCATGCCTCTTGGTCTTGACCAAGGTTCAGCTCCTTTTCTCCATCCGTGAAGCCTCGTCTCTATAACCCTGTCCTACGCTCCAGGCCCAGAGTACCATATGGGTGTCTGAGGGGAGGGAACGGAAACTGATGTTTACGGAGCACCCACTGTGGACCAGAGTCTCTCTGGGCTGGGCATGTCACCTCTGTGAGGTGGGTGTTTTTATTCCTAGCACAGAAACGTGCTAAATCCAGGACCAAAGAGCCAGTACATGGAGCCAGGATTCCATGAGGTCTTTTTCTCCAAAACCCACACTCTTTCCACATCGCCACCCTGCTTCTGGGCCTTGGAAACACCTGTCCCTGCCCACCCAGCTGCTGTGCCTTTCCACCCTGCCCTGACATCCTGTGGGCTCTCTGCCCATTATCTGCTGGAACTTCTACCCATCACATTCCATCATCCGAAGCCTGATGTCTCTGATTTGTAGGCACTTGGTTGAGTTCCCTTTTCCCCTGGTTGCCATGTGACCCATCTCCAGTTTCCCTACTGCAGGCCACCTGCAGAGGCTGTGACCCTGTTGTCGCCTCTGTCATAGAAGCCAACCCCTCAATGGTGGGAGAATCAGAAAAGCACCTACATTAAACAGGTGGTGTTGGCCCCAACCCAGGAGCAGGAGGGATCAAGAAGAGAGGATGTGAGGGGGTGGGCTGGGGAGTGGAGTGAGTGTAGGGTGAGGGATATTTTTGGAGGAAATCGGGCTGAAACAGACTGGAATGGCAGTTTATCCTAAGAAGCTGGCTGGGCTCTGGGAGCAGAAGCATCAAAATGGAATCCCGGACCAGCAAGAAGAGTCTGGAGAAATACGAAGGAGATGGCCTCAGGCATGCAAGTGGTCTCTCTAGGCCCTAGCCTTTCTCTAGATGCTGGTGTGGTGGCCAGTCCAGTCACCTCTGCAATCACCCCTGACAGAGCAGTCTCTGTTTTTCATGAGTAGCTTCTGAGGAGACTCCAGAGTCCTCATGTCTCACAACCTGGCCTTAGAAAAATTCTGTCGTGTCTGACTGTCACCCTCTAGCTACAGAGGACTGTGACTCCCTGTCACACAGGTGTTACCTTGCCCAGCAATTAGGGCTATTTCTTGTCTGCCTCACTCACCCATTGGCCTTCTCAGGGGTGGAGGCTCTCAGGTCACGCAGCCTGACCCCCACCCTCTAAGGTTCCCTCATTCAGCTGCGGCCTTATCACAACACCAGCTCCATGGGAGGAGGTATTTTTCAAGTCCAATGCTCTTCCTTTCTCTGTCTTAGCAGTTTCTTGATCCTCCTGTTCTAGCCTGGAATATAATCACTGTCCATAGCCAGTGCTAGTGGAAAAAGGAGAAAAAGCCATCCAAAAATGAAGGTGAGGCCACAGAACAGATCGTTCAGAAGCATAGATGAACGAAAGATTCATTTACAAGTAGAAAACATTTGTCTTCTAGGAATTAGCTCCCTTCACTGGGTCCTGACTTTTTTCTGGTTTGAATAGATTTTTTTTTTTTTTTAGATCTTTGTTGTTGTTGTTGTTGTTGTTAAGTACAGTTGTCTCCATCTTTGAAAGTCCTGGAATTCAGCCAAATCAAAAGAGCGGTTGCTATGGCAAATCCTCAAAACAAATAAAAGGTGGATGAATCATGGTTTTGACTGCCAGAGGGATGGATAGAAAAGGTAGGTTGTGGGAAGATTCTTGTTGACTTTCTTCCCCAACCAAGGAGGTAGAGCGTTAGGGAAAGGGGCCCCATGAAAGCTGAGACAGGTATGAGATAGGAGGTTGGTGAGGATACCCCATCCTCTGAAACCAGAAAGACAGGGCATTCCCTCTGTAGGTCCTGCGCTGGCAAGTCAGCCCAGATCCAGAGTTCAGTGAGACCCCTTCGTCCACGGTCAGGGGTAATGGAGGGCATCTTCCCAATTTGGTTGGAGGCAAGTTGGCACCACCCGCTGGGCGTCCTTCATATTATCTCAGCAGCATAGATGCCCAGGGTAAATGTTTCAGCTGCGGGGGGTGTCAGGAGGGCACTGAGCAAGCCCCGGGCTCCAAGCCGATAGGGTGGACGTGTAGAGTCCATGATCAAGTAGGATTTCAAACCGGATGCCATGGCTGCCAGCCTTTTATTTTCTTAAAACGGGACATTAAAAAAGCACCAATTACCATCTACTGCCTTCATCATTTCCTAGAAGAAGGGGGCAGTTTAACAGCAGGAAGGATGCTCAGAATAAGCCCAGTCCTTTAAATTCAATATAGTTAGCAACACTTATTTTTCTTCGTTAGCTCCAGGCTAGTGAAAACTGATTTAACGCAGTTCCTACCCCCACATTTATTGTGCACCCTCTTTGTATCTCAGTGTCCTCACCTAAATGGTGAGAATTAAAACACTCACCGTTTAGAAAACCATTGAAAGGAACCGTGAAGGGGAAGCCTGTAGAAAAACAGCAGGGTCTATGGAACGGAGGAGTGATGGTGAACCTGCAGGGCAATGCCACGGGGGCTGAAGCGTAAGGACCCTGGTCCCCGGCTCCATCGGCAAGGCTGTGCCTTGTAGCAAGTTCATTATCCTCTCTGTGTCTGTTTGCTCTTCTGCAAAAACGGGAATAATAGCAATAATAATAACTCCCTCCTGGCATTGTTGCGGTTGAGACATTATGTGCCAAGCCTATAATAAATGTTAGCTATTATTATTATTGTTGTAGTTGTAATTATTACTGTTATTAGAAACAATGAGAGCTACCTAGGAAACCATGAGTTCCCTGGAGACTCTGATCCTAAGTTGACTTCTCAGTAGCAAGAGTGCTTGTCACCTCCTTTCTCCATCTTGTACCTCAGATTGAAATATTTGAGTTCAGGTTTCTAAAACTGCCTCCTCCAGGGAGCTCACCCAGATCCTCAGACTCCACCGCACCTTTCTTCTCAGTCTCTGCCAACCACGGTGCAGCTTTGGCCCCTGTACTTTTCCCTGAACTAACCCGTGGAATCTCCTAAACCCATGACTTGCTTCTGACATGTGTATGTTGCTAAGTTTGTGGTTTACTTTAAACAGGATTGCTAGTTTGACTCCCAAGTGCCACGCCTTTCAGTAGTCTCATTTGATATGTCATTTCCTCCGGGGGTCCCTGGTAGGCAGAGCCCGGGAGATGCAACATTTTCTTGTGCAGTGTTCAGGACGGAGCTGCCACACGCTGACTTGGTGTTTTGGATGATGGTGGGTACAAGGAATTTAAAGAGCTGTGTCCCCAACGCTCTGAACACCACTCACCCGCACCACACCCCTCTCTGTGGCTCAGTCATCCTTCTGCCTCCCTTCAGACCTGCCCTTGATGGGGCTGGGAATCGTCACCTGACATCCTCGAGGGCCAGGGGTGCCAGTTGTCACCACCAAAACTGGCTTCTAGCTGAGAGGGTCTCAGGACAAGAACGGGCAGGCAGGGCTCGGGCTCAGTGCCAAGCCCAGGAACAGACCTTCCATGACACTGTGACTGACTGTTAAGGCTGCTGCGTAGAAACTGGGATTCGAGCCAGGATGGATGAGAGGAGGCAATGAATGAAGCAAGCCTTCCTGAGCGAAACAAAGGGTGGGGAAGAAAGGAGGAGGAGGGGGGCTCTATTCCACATCTCTGAGGCTTTGCAGCTTTGGAAAGTGAAGGATGGGGAGAGACAGCCTGTCAGTACTGCCAAGGCCAGGGCCTGGGGAGTGCGCTAGGACAGCAGGAACGTCAGAGCCATTGTGTGCAGGTGAACGCTTAGCAGTCAACTCTCTGAAAAATGTGTGCACACAGCATAAAAACACACACATACCTATGCATAGATGTAAATAAGTATACACACATATTAATATGCATGTATATAAGTTTGTTATAAGCTGCATTGATATATAAGATACGTAGCTCGCAATTTACAGAGTAATAAAATATACACTACTCTTTATTGTAAGCTCTATAATACCAAATGAGTCTCACAACTGCTTTCAACTGATTTTTGCTAAACTTTATAGCCATAGCTAGCCTGCGGTTATAACGGACGAATAAGTACAGCTCCGACACGAACGCTGGTTCAGATTTTCGTCCTAACAATTAAGTTGAAAGTGAAACAGTGAAGACAGATGTTGGAACTCCGCTCGTTCCCCAGTGATGTGAGTGACTTCTTGCTAAATCAGATAATAGTTTTCAAATACCGGAAGAGTGTTTTGTCAGGTTTTTTCATTTGTTGTTTGTTTTTGCTCATTCACAATATAATGGCTACAGACACAACATACTTTTAAGTTTAATCTGAGTGACATTTTCTCCATCACTTAATTAAGTCTAGACCAGGGCTGTCGAACAGAAGTATAATGCAATGCAAGCATACACAGAATTTTAAAATTTCTAGTAGCCAATAAATTTCTTTTTCAGAAGCAAATGTTACACTTTAATAAAAGCACTATATTTTCTACTATATTGGCAGATACACGGAAGAGCAGTTTAAACCATGGATTCAAACTACTGCTCTCATGCCCACAAACATACATCAGAATCGCTTGTGGGGGTTTAAACACAAGTAAGTTGAGGCCTCATTCTTGGAGAAAGTTGTGACAGGACCTGAGTATTTTTCAAAAGCTTTCCAGGCAGCGGTGGTGTTTCCTCCTGGTTCAGTCACTGATTTTAGGTTGGCTGGAGCACTTTGGGGTTTGGGGGCCATTGTTTGGGGGCAGGGGAAGCTTTCCTTGCAGATTTATCAGCTATAGTGGAAAGCTTAGCCTCTGGCTTTTCGGGGGTCTGTCTTGGGTCTTTTTTCCCCAGCTGAGAGTTTCTCTCCTTCTCCACCTCTTCTTTGATTCTTGGCTTCTTCCCTGGGCTTTTACCTGGACTCTTGGGCTCTGCTGCTTTTGGGGTCTCCAAAGCTGGAATGGACTTTCTCTTCTTCCCATGAGGCTTATCGGGACCAGGGCTCTTTCTTGGAGACTTCTTTCCTGTGGCATGTTTTTGTATTTCTACATTGTTTTGGGTGGGAGTTTCTCCTATTGGAACCAGTAATGGAATTTCTTCTTCGGATTCATCTTGCACTTTACGTTGGGCTTTTACTCTGCACAGCTCTTTCTTCTGGGGTCCAGGGTCCTTCACTGGATCATCACTATTTTTAGGTGCCACCTCCTCTGTAGTTAGGGCTGGTGTAGCCTTTCTAGCTTGTTTCATAAACCTTCTGTTTCTTTTCTTCTCCTTTGGTGTTTCATTATATTATTTTTGCTTTTGTATGTTCTTTTCTTTTTTTTCCTCCTGACTAGGAGTGCACACTCCTTTGGCTTCATTCCAACTACTGACAAATGAAGAAAAGATGGGAAGGGAAACTGATCTTTCAGTTTTCACGTACACGATTTTCACACTCTCCCACTTCTCTGGCAATTTCTGTGCAAGCATTTTTGTGACAGCAACAATGTTTTCGGTGATGTGGTGAGCCTGCATTCCGGTGTGACTGATGTGTCTAGTGCTGCAAGAACCACTTTTAGAGATGTTCAAGACAGTTCCACCTACTGATGTGTTGATCTCTTTGGAAAGATTCTTGGCTTTAAGGTTTACAGGTCCTGGAACTTTCTTTCTCTTATAGCAATGTCTCCTGAGGTATGAGGGTAAGAGCTACCTGATTCTTGCATCTGTAAGGAAGAGGTCAAAACTATCCGGGAGGCGGAGCTTGGTCTCATAGGCTTTATACTCCCTTTTTAAAGTTTGGAAGGGGATAATCTGAGAAATGGTTTTAATTCCATGGTTGTTTAAAAGCGTCTTATAAAAACGTTCTGTCTTGTCACTATGTTCGTCCTTAGTAAATAAACAGATATCTGCTAAATCTGATTGAATACCATGAGGCAAAGACAGTCTGACCCTTAGTCCTTTACTTGGAATTTTCTATAATACCACCATTAAAAAGAGATTTTCATTCTTGTTCGAAAGCAATCCATTCACGTTTTCCCTGGACCTGGAATGCGCCAACAGAGCTCCCACTGCCTTTCCGATCTGCCCTTTGCGCAGCTGTCCCAGCACAGCCACGGGGCCGGGGTTGCCGAGGCCGAGGCTGAGGTTGTGGTTGAGGAGGTGGCGGAGTTGAAGCCCAGTCCTCCACCTCTCTCTCGCCTCCTGCAGACCCGCGTGCAAAACCCACAGCTGGCTCTCCATGCGCACTCTAGTAGCCAGATTAAAACAAAACAAAGCAAAGCAAAACAAAACAAAACAGCTGAGCCCTGGCCTAGTGGCTTGGTTGGTTGAAACATCATCCTGTAAACCAAAAGGTTGTGGGTTCGATTCCTGATTAGGACACATACCTAGGTTGTGGGTTTAATCCCTGGTCAAGGATCACATGGGAGGCAGCCGATTAATGTTTGTCTCTCACATCAATGTCTCTCTCTCTCTCTCTTCTCTTTCCTCTCTCTCTAGAATCGATAAACATATCCTCAGGTGAGGATTTAAAAAAATAACAGCTGAAATTAGTTCTAATAATATATCATATTTAACCCAATATATTTGTATACAAAATGTTATGATTTCAACGTTATCAATATAAAAACTATTAATGATACATTTTACATTCTTTTTCATACTAATTCTTCCAAATCCAGTGTATATTTTACACTTAAAATATTTTTGAACTGCCCACATTTCGAGTGATCGAAAGTGTGACTCTGGACAATCAATAAAACAATAAATCGAGATTTGATTGTCAGTGTTTGGTGATACTTTTGGTGTAAAAGGCCCCACGATGATGATTTCAAGCTACCAACAAGATGTCACTGATCACAGAGTTGCAAAGAGATGTCCAGTGGGTTATGGTTACATAGTATTTCCACCGTAGAGACTCAATAGGTGTAAATAACCTCAAGAGCTTAGATGGGTAGGCTGGGGCTGGGTGGGGGCCGGGCAGGGAATTCTGGGGTTTTAGTTACCTTAGCAGGCCTAAAGGGGAGTGTGGCTCTGGGTGCGCTTGTCCCTGTGTCCTTGCAGACTTCTTGCGCTACAGAGAGAGGGCAGCTGGAAGGGGTCAGAGCAGAGGCCACTAAAGTGGGGTCCAGGGCAGTGGCCCTCGTGACTAAGTATAAGGGTGCTCCTGGATACAGAACCCACATTTGGGACACCGTCTGGAGCAGAACTAGGCACTGAGGCCAAGCTCTGGGTCAAAGGACAGGAGGATGGAGCAGGCAGAGGGGTGGTGCTGAGCCCATCAAGGAGACGGGAAAGAGGTAAAGAGAGAAACGTGGGAGGTAAGAATAGTGATAATAGCTATTGCCTATTGAGGGTGTTCTGTATACCAGCACGTGGGCTAACTTAATTTTCAATTTAATATTTCCTTAAAAAAATTTTTTTTAAATCCTCACCTGAGTATATATTTATTGATTTTAGAGAAAGAGGAAGGGAGGGAGAGAGAGAAGAAAAACATCATCATGAGAAAGAAGTATCAATCGTTTGCCTCCCATATGTGCCCTGATTGAGGATCAAATCTACAACCTAGGTACGTTCCCTGACCAGGGGATGGAACTCACAAACTTTCTGGTGTATGGGATGATGCTCCAACCAACTGAACCAACTGGCCAGGGCAATTTAATATTTCTTATTAAATTCTCATCAACAACTCCATTAGTACCCCCATTCTATATAAAATAAGGAGACTTAGGGCCAGAGAGACTATGAGATGTGCTTAGGGTCACCAACTCCCACGCTCTCTCCTACTCTCATGGTGTGCAGTGTGCTGGAGAAGGGGAGGAAATGTCACTGTGCCCTCTTGTGTCTTCTCCAGGGCTAGGCTCTGTCTTCAGGAGTCAGATCTGAGACACTGGTGTTGGCAGAGGTGACCCAGAGAAGTTGAAGATTGTGTGAGACCAATGACATGGGTCTGGGAGGGCAAAGGGTGGACTGGGCAGGGCTGCCAGGCAAGGTCAAGGCCACCCAAGGGTCCAAATGTCCATGTGATCAAGGCCATCCTTAGGGAGTAGCCAGTGTGGCCACGAGCCTGGTGTACTGGGTAGGGGGCAATGCCTCAAGGTGAGAAACTTTTCAGGAATTTCTCTGAAGTCTTGCCTGAGGCTAGTGATAGTGGTTTTCAACATCTCTAAATAGGTGCTACCTATCACAGGCAGAGTGGGGTTGGGCAACTTAACCATCCCCTCTTCCCTGACACACACCTGGGCCAAGCCTCCCACGGCCCCAGTTGTTTTGACTGCCTGGTCAGAAGCTGCCGTTTGCTGTCCTCGCCCTCTGAGGACTGTAATTTGGCTTTCTAAGTGCTTATTTGTGGTTTCCAGACACTTGATGATATAATTACAGAAACGGACTTGCCACCTCCCTGACTCCGGGTCAGGTGTACTTATTGGTCAGGTGTGCAGCTGTATGTTCTGTGGATAAAAACAGCTCAGGTATTGCCCCTTGCCCTTGCTTCTGCCCCTCCTAAGTGCAGCAGAGGGGGCTATGTTTGGTGGGAGACAAGGTCTGAGAGCAGAGAACGAGGACTGGCCTTGCTGCTGGAGAACAGACACAGGGAGACAGGAAACAGTCTCTATTTCTATTCTCCAAAGCCCTGGAGGGAGGCATGTGAAGAAGGAGCCTGGGGCAGAGGCTTGATGAGGGGACAGGTGAGCAGAGAGGGAGTCTGGAACACAGCTCACTCCCGCAGACAGGTTAAAGCTGTGCTTCCCAAAGCAGAGTCGAGCAGCACTGCTGGCACATGAAATCATTTCACGCCCTATCACACACTGTTTTTATAGTCCTGGCATTTTAGGATGTGTATCAGAAGTGATGTCATTCAGTAGTTAACAAAGTTGTCTTATAATAATAAATATATTAGGTAAACTTACAAGCCAATGTTTAAAAAATATTAAAGAATATAACAGTACAGGTGATTTGTAGATTTGGGCAAAATCATGGCGGTGGCACTTGAATGACTGTGGTTTGGAAAACAGTTAAGGAGTTGTATCCATATTAGAGAGGAGCAAAGAGACACTGGGTGGAGAGGCCAGGATTCCCACCTGGGGTTGGGCTGGCTTTGAGGCAGCTGCGTAGCGTGTGAGAAGGGCCAGTGGGACAAGCTACAGCAGTGTGGGTAGTTTGGGATAGACCCACATTATTCTCCCTGAGGGTTGGTGTCCTCTGAGTCAGAGAAGGTGCAGGACTAAGAAATGTCCCCAAACACAGGAAATTTTGCCAGCGGGTAAGAGGAATTGATCCTCTTTTGCATAACTCCATAGAGCAGAAGCACGACTCAGAAGCACATGTTGGAGGGTGGCTGATTTCAACTCGTGATGAGGAAGAACTTTCTCCCAATGAGAAGAGTCTGAAAATAGGCTGGTGGGTCTGGGGAGAGGAGAGCTCCCCTCACGGACCTCCAGTAGGGCTGGGGAAGAGTGCCCTGTCCGGTTCCTCCCAGTAACTTCAGTGTGACCTTCCAATGAGGGAAGGCAGAAGAGAATCAACTATTGCGTTCTCAGAGACTGACTGATGAGGGGGTCTGTGACCACGGGACTGCCGGCCAGCACTTCCAGGCCCAGCCATGTGCCTGAGGGAAGACGCTTAACAGTCCAGGCGAAGGCCTGTTCTGGTTGCTGGGAGTGGGATGAAGGAGAACAGGGAGAATGAGACGGAAAGGTGAGAGAAGGTGCTCCTTCCCTCCGCCCTCGCAGATCTGTGGACCCTAACCCTCCCTACAGTGCGGCAGGGCCTTGTCTATGGAAAACAACCACAACCTGGATCTGAGTGCACCAGAGTGAAGAATGTGACCAATGTGCCACACAGCCGGAGGCCCAACTGAAATCCTGGGACCAGGACCGGGGCAGGTAATTGATGGTGCTGGAGGCCTTAGGAGGTGCCTGCCCAACTGAGTCACAAGGTGGGGCCCAGTTGGCTAATCTGAACCCAATGTTTGGGTGTCCGAACATGCATGTGGAATTGCTTTTCTTGGGGAGCAAACCCAAAATATCATTTACTCTGCTCCTTCAACTGCCGGCTGGGGCTGTCCACCACCAGTGGGAGAGCCGCGGCCCATGCTTGTTTCCCTGGAGGGATGTGGAGAGGCCACGGGCCGTGGGAATGCTCATGAGGGTGTAGGGTGAAGGGGAGGGCGGAATTCCTGAACAGCCCAGAGCTATTTTCAGATGAAGGCCTGTCTTTAGCTTGTGCTCCCACCTGAGTTTCTTATGGGATGAAACCATTAGGCATGTATCTGTTCTCTTCACGGAGTAAACCTTGTCAAAATTCTAACACAAAAGTGCTCTCTGTTCTTACCAACCAAGAAGGCTATGAGCCTTTGGGAAGATGGACAGAGCCTGTTCTGTTTGGGGTAAGCCCTCTGGGGACTGTCTGGGGAAAGGGTGAGGCTGGTTTCCACTGCCTCGCTCACAAGGAGCTAGACCACTGGGAAATGCCAGCATTTGTTCACCAGGCCAAGGTCCTTGGGGAGACACCAATCATGGTGTCATATTCAGGACACATTCCTCACCATCTTGCCTTTCTTGGCCTCACCATCATGAAGACCTATAGCTGACAACAAGTGGTAGGGGAAGAACCCAAGGTGGGCAAAAGTAGCAATGGGTGAAGTTAAATGGCCAGGAAAAGAGGCCACCAGGGACCAATCCCCTCAAACAAACAGAATGAAGCCTGGTAAAGTGAAATGTTCTTCATTAAGCAGTCAGGGTCCACTGTAAGAGACCACGCCCCCAGGATGAAGCAGGCATGAGTTTGATGGCTCACCCTCATGCAGTAGTAACCAAAGGACGGGTCTGATTGCAGCCTGAGTTCTTCCCGCCCTCAGCCAATGAGAAAACACCTGCACCTGTCAGTTCATAGTGGACACTGCTCCCGCTGAACCTTGGGGCAAGGAAATTCAGAGAGTTCAGTAGGGAAAGGTCAGCACTGAGGAAGGTGGACTCAGGGACCCGATTCAAAGTGAACGCTCTCCAACTGAGACCAGTGGACAAAAACCCAGAATGCATACAGACCCTGGGGCATGAAAACGTGCATCCAGTGGAGGGTCCCCAGTAGATGGTGAGCGTAGCTTCACTGTTGTTCTGTGGACCTAGTCCAGGGACTGGCGGTACAACAGGTGGAATGGGCACATGTAAATGTGATGAAAGGTGAGCCTCTGCAGTGGGCAGTTTTTGGAAGGGAGCAGTGAGGAGCAGAATTCAGGAAGAGGGAGGGATAGGCCGGGCCGGGTTGAGGAGGCAGGGAAGATAAGTTGGGAGAGGGTAACTGGGTGTGGAGGATACAGAGCAGATTCCCTTGGGGGAAGCAGACCCTGGATAGAGACTGGTGTACTTATTGCTTGTTGCTGCTGTAACAAATTACCAAAAACACAAATTTATTATCTCAGGGATCTGGAGATCAGGATTTGAAATAAGTGTCACTGGGCTAAAATCAAGGTGTTAGCAAGCCTATATTTCTTCTAGAAACTCTAGGGAATAATCTACTTTCTTGCCTTTTCCAGCTTCTAGAGGCTGCCTGCATTCCTTGGCTCATGGTCCCTTCCTCCCATCTTCAAAATTGACAGGAGTCAAGTTCTTCAAACACGGCATCTCTCTGACCTCCCCCTCTGCCTCCCTTCTCCACATGTAACAACCCTCGGGATTACACTGGACCCACTTAGATAATCTAGGATAATTCCCTTATTTTAATTAAGATCAGCTGATTAGCAATCTTTATTCCTTCTGCAGCCTCAATTTCCCTTTGCCACATAGCAAAACATACTCACACGTTTTGGGGATTAGGTTTGGACATCTTTGGGGGCCATTCTTCTGCTACCATAGATGGTAGGAGGAATGGTGAGAAGTGGGGACCCAGAGGAATGAGGAGGTGAGTATAAGGCTAATAGGTAGCTACTACGTGTTCTTGAGCAAAGGAGAGCTGTGCTTCACTGAGGGCCTGGAGATAACCTCACTTCTCAGGGTTAATGTGAGATCATTTTCCAGACTCAGAACAATGAAGCCACGTTATGTCTGAGGTCTTGCAGACCATAACGTGTTATTGTTCTCTGCTGAGGGCAGTTTGCCAGCCTGCAGGAGGCTGTTGCTGGTGCCAGCCTTCTGGGATGCCCAGGTCAGCTGGCAGCTAGAAACTGCCCAAGAGGCTAGGAAGGTCATGACATTTTGGCTGTGAGGCATGGATAGCCACTGAGGGCTTTCCTAGTCCTGGCTGGTGAGGTTGCCCCTTCTGGGAAGACCTGGAGGGCGAGGAGGCTGATGGGTGGGACAAGGACCTGGGAAAGATGCAGAAACCGGTTGGGAGCCTTGGGCTGCTGAGGAGGGTGGGAGGAAGGTCACTGTGAAAGGAGCTTTTGTTCACTCCTTGGCACATGCCCTGCCTGGGAAGGCCGATGGCTAGGTGGAGAACACTTGGGTCTCAGAAATCCAGAGAGGTATGAAGTTCCATCATGCGGGGGCATCGTGGTGTTGATGGCCCTAGTGGTGCCTCCAGAATTTCTTCATGGGTAGGGCTTGAGGTTTAGGGGTTAGGGTCTAGTTAGAAGGAGGAGATCGAGTGGCAGACCTGTCACAAAGCTGGTATGCAAAGGGGCACGCTGTTCTCATTTTGGCGGCCTGTTTAGTTGAGGAGGCTCTGCTCTGTAGGCTGCTGGTGGGGATTATCGGGGTGCTGGGCTCCTCACGGTGCCCTGGGCACCGCCAGTTACGTTCTAGGTGGGAACATAGGCTCCAGGAACAGCCAGACCTGGGATCAAATATCAGGTTCAACACATTAGCTCTGTGACCTTAGATAAGACATATTTCCTTTCTGAGCTTCAGAAAAGAGGGGTAATAATAATGCATTATTGCCATTGGATAATGGGAGTAGTAAATAAGATGATGCATGTTAAATCTCAGCACAATGTCAAGCACACAGAAAGTACTCCAATATCCATTTATATCAAAGAGGGGCTGGGGAAAATCAGGCCCAATGTTGCCCCCAAATGAGGATGCATATATAAATGAAATGGGGTTAATTTCTTTTCTGAATGGGTGCAGCCCCATGCAAGGAGTTGGTTTAATCCCTATGAGGCCACTGGGTAGCTTGGCCAATCCCAAAGGATCAAAAATTCCAAATAACCCTCAGGCTGGGCCATCCCATATGAACTTCTCCTCCTCGCGGCCTCTGCTTATCCAGAGCAAAGCTCTGCGAGAGCCCGTCTGGGTGTCTTGGCCATAGGGAGTTTCGGGTCAGGAGAGATGAGGACTTCTTGGCCAGTTGGAAGAGACCGCCCCAGGGCACCGAGGCCTTTGCCCTGTGTCTGGTGCCAGGGAAGCAGGAGAGATGCGACAGTAGGTGATCCCCAATGTTCAGCCCCCAGAAACATAGTATAGGATGACCCCAATCCACTGGAGTTTTTCCCAGAGCCCATGGGTTCTGACAGTCCAGAAAGGGGAGAGGTCTCCCCAGGGATCCGCTCCCCTATCTCCACTCAAGGTGGAGTGTCTACCCCTCAGGGTTGCCAGAAGATGCTGAGACACACTGGCTGCCGAATGGTATCTACAACCCTCTCTGTTTACTGCCCTCCCAGGCAGGCTGGAGTCCAGAGCCACTGCAGAAGTCCTTCTCCTGGGGGTCAAGTCAGGGTCATGGGTCCACAACCAGACTGTGAGCAATGGAGAAGATAAGGGCTTTTGGGGCCACATTAGCCTGGGTTCATGTCTAGGCTCTACCACTTACCAGCTACTTAACCTTTCTGTCCTTAGTTTCCTCATCTGTAAAATAGGGATGATAATAGGTCTGTCTCATGAAGTTGTAAATATTAAACGAGTTAATATACCCAGAACCACGCCTGGCACACTCTCAGAACTAAGTAAGAATAGCTGCTGTTATTGGCTTCTGTCATGCCACAAAGCACGTCCTGGGCACTGACCCGTGCCATGTATTGAGCTGTTTTGGGTTAACGGAAAGTCCAGAGTTTCAGAGAGGTGTCCTGTCCAGCAATCATCAGACATGTCTCCTCAGACATTCGAAGAGAGGGCCTGAGAATGTATCTGGGTCTTTGCCTCATGTTTTGTGGCATGGGGGCCAAGACAGAGAAAGAGAGAGGGAGAGAGTGAGAGAGAAAGAGAGAGAACCAGAGATAGATACAAAGACAGAGCCAGCACTCAGAGTGGCTGCCCTCCTGCCCAGCATGAAAGCAGGGAGTGGGTAGGTGCTGGGGTCTGGGTGTGGACCCCTCTGGCTAGAGGTGTGGAGTTGAGGCTGACCAGCCATGGAAGCCCAGGGACTGGTAAGTGGAATGAGGGATGATGGGAGCCCTTCAAAACTGTTTCAGAGAACATGGATTTGACAGTGGGATTCTGTAAACAGGCCAATGGAGTCACGTGTCAATTATCACTCCTTTTATCGGTTGGTGGGAGTAGGGGGTGGGGAGAGAGGCAAAACAGAAAAGGGTTGCCATCACCCCATTCCTCTTCCCACCTGCATCAGCACCCACAGCTTGGTGGGACTTGGTAGCCTGACACAGGCAAGCGACCTGGGGGAAAGGGCCTTGGTGCTGACTTTGGCTCAGAGGCTAGTGTCCACCCTAGAAGGGCCTGGGTCATGCCAGAAATTCTCAGGGCTTTGGGCAGGGAGAGGTGGGAGGCAGTGAAACCACATCAACCCATGACAGCCACTGGTCAGCCGCCTGATATTCACAAGCTTCAGGAAATCACTCTCCAAAGGCGAGGGAGACGTGCAGCCTCAGAGTGGGACATGAGTGGTTCTTGCTTTAAAAAAAGCCCAGGCGAGGCCCTGCAGGGCAATGGATGGCATGCAGAACAGGGCCAGACCCGGTCCTGGCTCTAACCCTGCCTTGCTGAGGGACGGGGGCTGGTCTTTGCCTCTCTGACCTCAGCCTCCTCCTAATGAATGAATCACTGAGGGGCATTTGGACATGGCTGGGAGTGGGTGGGGAGGAATGAAAGCCAGAAGATTCCTGTAGGGAAGAGATCAAGGTTTTCCTTGGATGGCTTTGGGCACTGAGTTTTTCCTAAAACCAAGTCAGAACAATCCTTTGCAGGTCCACCTCTGTCACCAGGCATATGGTGTGGGTAACTGTCCTGGATCTGGAAAGGAGATCGAGGAGGAAACCCAGACCTGCCCTCAGACCCTTTCTCACCCCCCACAGGACTGTCCCATTCACTCCTGTACCCCCACTGTGGCAGCTCAGTGCATGGCACTCCACAATTGCTGAAAACACACCTCTCTCTTATCTTAGTTGCCCTTCATGCTGTGTCTCTCTTGGAAAAAGCTAACCCATTTTCATAAGCCCTTGACAGTGACCGTTGGTCCCAGTGGACAGTAATCAAGGCCAATGGTCTATGTGCCTATGAGATGTGGAAGGGAAGGTGTAGCTGAGCCCGGGAAGCTGTTCATTTGCCTCCAGGTGTTCTGAGGCCGGTCCTGGGAGCAGGAACATTTCCCACCTCAGCACAGTCACCTCCTTCTTTCCCCATCGTCTCACCACTGCCTGCACGGACTTACCCCATGTAGTTGGAGCTCAACCAAAGCTGAAAATAAAGCCAGACGGAAACCAGACTCCATCCCCTGAATCTTGCCTTAGCTGCTCAGGACGAGGACACGGTGGCCAAACAAAGACTCTGAGACGACAGCTCCAGTCTCTGCCTCCATCTTCCCTCTAGTTGTGGCTCCAGGAGCTGCTAGAAGGGAGCAGGGAGGGAAGGAACAGGAGCAGGCTAAGAATGCGGACGAGCTCCCTTGCCTGCCTCCGACACCATGAGGATAGAAACCTGGTGAAATGAATCACGTCCCTGCCTCTCCATTGTAGGGAAAGGCTGCAAATTTCCAGAGCACCAGGCACACTCACACCCACATGTAAGAAACAACGCAAAGGCCAAGAGAATGGTAAAAACCCTTTGCTTATTCACCATTTTAGATTTATAGATGCAGAGTTTGTAGGACAGCACCTGGCACGTGGTAAGTCCTACATACGTGTTTATTTTTTAAAAATCAAACCTACAGTCTTCAAGACATGGAAGCAGCCCAAGTGTCCATCAGTACATGAGTGGATAAAACAACTATGGGACATTTACACATTGGAATTCTACTCAGCTGTAAAAAAGAAGAAAATTTTACCCTTTGTACCAGTATGGATGGACCTGGAGAACATTACACTAAGTGAAACAAGCCAGTCAGAGAAAGACAAATACCATATGATTTCACCCGTATGTGGAATCTAATGAACTAACAAACAAAAGAGAGACAGACTCATAGATGGAGAGGAGGAGGTTAGGGGTGTGGAGGGATTGAACAAAAAGGAAAAAGGACTCACAAACATGGACAACAGTGTGGTGATTGCTGGGGGTGGGGGGGTATAAGGGGCTTAAATGGTAATGAAAAAACATAATAAAGATTAAATTAAAAAATTAAAAAATCAAACCACCCTCCATGAGAAAGCAAAGAGAGGAGGTTTTGCTGTATATTCTTTTTTTAGTCTCTCTGACTAAAGTATTTGTTGATTTCCAGCCCATAGTTTCAATCAACCAAGGGGGATTTTCAAAGACTTTGGTATGCCATTGGCAAAACACCTTCAAATGAGAAAAGAACATTCTCCAGACTTGCAGGGACCTGTTAGAGGGAGGCTGAGAGTTTTGTTCTGCAGTCTCACCCCACAAGTGCCAATCGCCTGCTAAATCTGGGTGGGGGGCCAAAGCTGCTCCCCACAGCCCCCTGCATGTTTACCCCACCCTTCCTGCCCAACCCCCCACCCCCGGCTCCAAACGAAAATTCCAGCTCACGCGTCCTGTCCCAGTGAGTCCAGGCCCCTTCCCTTCTGCTTGTGCAAACTGCTTCTTTCTCAGCCCCAGGATGGGAAACTGCCGTGAGAGGCTGCACTATGCGTCCAGGGTCCCCACAATTCAAGGACCAAGACACGAGCAGAGAGAGCCCGTGGGCTTTTGTACCTGTGTTGGGACCCACAATTTGTGCGAAGGCCTTGCACAAGAAAACTCAGCTCAGGGACCCACTTCCTACCATGACCCAGATAACGGCAGGAGGGTGCCACCTTCAAAGCCCACCTGAGCCATGGCGGAGAGGCCGCTTTACTGCGGACATTGATGTTTTCACCCAGGCCTGGTTTCACACGTGGGTATCAAAGTCCTAGAGAGGTTGGTGGGGTTCCCAGCATCACAAGGCAACCTTGGCCAGGCATGGTACATGAGGGAGGCCGGGGGTTTCTAGCTCCCTGGTCCACAGAGGACTAGCTTTCTCTATGTCACTGCCACCCTAGGAATCCTGCTGAGATCCAAGCTGGGGCCCAAAGCTGCGTGCAGGCAGAATTCCTGCTGGGTTTGTTGGAGGCAGAAGAATTCTTCCCCCGACTCCTCCCTGAGGCGAGGGCTTTGTGAAGAGTTGCTGGGGCTCGTGCTGCTCCACCTGCCCTTCCCCTTCCTGCTGAACCTGGCTCCGCACTCCAACGTGGGACAGCCAACCACCGCCCAGGGAATACAGGTGACTCATGCCTCAGCTATTGCTCCCAGTTTTTGTGCTGAACAGGCATGGGATACAAGGTCTGCAAAGATGAGGACACTGCAGCTTTCTTTCTCTCCTGGAGCGGGATGCGTGGGCTGGGTCAGAGCATGGGGGCTACTGGTACGCTGAGGTACAGCGTGGTCTCAGGGCCGGGGCTGGGGGAGAAGAATGGAGGGAATTCCAAGGAATAAAAAGTCATGAACTCTGTCCTCAGAAGGTTCCCAGGCTGAAGGGGACAAGAGACTTGCCCTCTAGACATAGATTCAGGGACAGAAGCAGGGGACAAGATTGGAAATCAGCATGGGGCTGGGTGGGGTCTCACACGAAGATCTGGGGAAGGAGTAGAGGGAGATGACCTTATGTCTGTCAGTGTAATTCAAAAAGTGTTTGCTGAGCACCCCCACTGTGCAAGTCTGGGCTGCATGTGTGGTGATGGGAAGGTGAGCCAGACATGTTCCTCAACTTTGGGAAGTGTACTGTCCTGTGAGACCTCGAAGACACATGCAAAACCACCTCCTATTAAATAGGTGTGTTACTGAGTATGTTCTATTCTATAGCTCTTCTATTAAAGGCATACAGATGGCCGTGGGGGCTCCTAGGAGGGAGCCCTGGGCTTTACTGCGGGATTTGCCTAATCCCTGCCCTCTGGGCACCTGGACCCATTTGCTGCCTGCCTGTTCTGGGAGGTACGTCCATCCCTGTTTAGGAACACTGCCCCTATCCTCCATCCCTGCACATCTCTGGGAGGGAGGCCCGGGCAGTCCTCCCTGCCCCGGGCCCCCGTCCTCTGCCGGGGAGACCAGCAGGACCGGTCACTACATCTCGTGTAATCTTGCACTCATTTTTGCAGATGGGAAAAACAATGCCTGATGAAGCTGAGTAACACGTCCTGCCGAGTCTTGGTAATTCCCTCTGTGGGTACTCGGCAGAAGAGCTCGGTGAGCTCTGTGTAATCCCCTTTCTTCCTGCCACAGTGACATTCCAGGCTGGGGTGGGACTCTCCCACACGGCGGTGTGCTGGTGCCTGGCCCCCCAGGGGAGAGCTGCCATTGTTCATGGCCGTCCAGGTCCGGCCTTGTGGGAGGGGTTGTCCTGCCTGCTGTGGGGAGGGTTTCTACAAAGCTGGACAGAAGAGTGCTCCCCGCCCCCCAGCAGACACCCAAACACTCCCTGCCACAGTTACTTGCCACCCACATACCACTGTCCCTGGCACCTGAATCTGAGTTTGGCACACTAGCGATTCTCAGACCAACCAGAATGCATTCCTGCTCCACCAAGTCCTTCTCCTTCCACAACACAGTGGGAATGGAGAGAAGACAATGTCCCGTATCTCAAGGAGGGTGGAGCTTCCCCGAGGGCAGTGGGGACTGTACCCAGGGCCTGTGTGCGAGGCGACTTACCCCAATGGCAATCTTCCAGTGAGAGAGACAACTTGTGCTAGGAGTCCCCAGACACCTGCCTCAAGCTTCGATCTGTTCTACAAAGGCCGAGGGGTCCCCGATATGTCTCAGGGCCCCCAAGACACTCACATCTATTCTCTGAGAGGCAACAAAAGTATAAAAGTGTAAAACTCAGTAAAATTCATTTCTGTGAGTCTCAGAAATTTTCCAGGCAGGAAAGCAACCCAAACCATATTGCCCAAAAGCTATAAGGCTCTGGCCATCAATCCGTCTGTCTGGATTTACCAGTCCGCTGCTTTCTCATCACAGCCCCCAGGGAGCAACCCCAACCCCAGCAGCTTCGAGTCATTTTCCCACAGCCACGGCTTCCTCGAGGCCAAGGACAGGCCCTGACTAGAGATTTCAGAGCTCAGGCTGGGTCTGCACCCCTTTCCTCTGGAGAATGCAGTCCCTCAGCCCCGAGGCTTTGAAGCCATTCCTACCTCTACCTCCAGCCCCAGCCCAGGGGTGCCCCCCATTGCCCTGGATGGCCCAAGTGCTGCCTGAGAGTCCTGCTCTTGTTTGGGGGACGTAAAGAGGTGGCTCTACTCAAGTCTGCAGCCAAAAATAGGGGGCGTGGTTTAGAACAGGCATTTGCCAAACCCTGACCAGACACCCCTCTCCTCCGCCTGGTATCTCCGCCCACCCGAACAAGCTTTGCAGAGGATCTTACAAGGGGCTTCCCTAAAACAACTGGGGTAGATTTTTATGCCAGCTCCCCAGTCCCCCTAACCTGCTCTGTCTAGTCTCCCTGGCAGGAAAATCTGTAGACTTAGATTCGGTTTTCCATTCCCCTGGCCCTGAAGGAGACTTTGGGCCAGAGCCCAGAGAAAACACAGCAGTTCCCGCTGCTTGGAGCGGGCGGCTCTCCGTTATAACAGGCCGGTGTATTCTCAACACGTTTCTGATGAGATTAGAAGCTCCTGCAGGTATGTGTTTGTGGCAGCCCTCAGCCTGTATCAACAGATTCGCGATGACTCATTTCTTGTCTAGTGGAATAACCAAGGGCTTGCTGGAACACACCTGGGGGCGGGGGGCTGGGCAGAGCAGCTCCCCCTGAAGAGGGACGGGATTGCCAGGCTGAATCTCAGGACTTTTGTGAGGGATTGCAGGGACCCCCCGCCAGGTTTGCTCAGCCCTGCGTGTCCTGCCCAGGCCAAAGTGCAAAGGAAAAGGTCAAACACCACAGAAAATGCTGAATTAGGAGGAGCGGTGGCGGGATAGGTCTGCCCTTGCAGAGAGCAGAGCGGCATAGACCAGGAACTGAGTGTGCACATTTTCTCTGTTTCTGGAGCTTGGGACTTAGAGAGCCTTTCTGACCCAAACCTTGCAGGAGAACCTTCCCCTGGGCTTGGGGATAACTGTGTCTCCCCCAAGAAAGGGAATTCTGCAGTAAAGGATTGGTCTATTTTCCCCTCTGGTTCATAACTGAGACATCAGACCATAATTAACTTCCAAGAGCTCAAAATCCTTGCAGCAACCGCCTGTCTAGAAGAGTGAGAAGGGCAGATCACTGCCAGCAGGGACTCACTTCGTCCTCTGCTCATGGACAGTGGACACTGCTGGGATGGTTGATAACATCCCTGGTCCTGTAAGGATCCCTCGGGACATTGGCCAAATGCCCCCTTGCTTCCTGGCATCCTTCTTGGGCTGCTCACAGCCCTGGGTCCCCATGGAGAAGTGCAAATTGCTGCCAAGGCATCAGTGCTGCAAGGCAAGGTTATTCCTAACTGATCAGAGCCTGCCAGGAAGAAAGTGTTTGCACCCCACACCACTGTGCAGGTGTGACGGTGAGCTCACAGCTGCCCCCCAGGCGTGCCCAGCCCACTTAATCATTTCACAGCTCGACAACTATCCCGCCCAGCCCTGTTCTAGAGGATAAAAGGGGGGATTGCAAGTCCCAGGTAACAGAGCCACCTTCTGCATCCTGCTGAGCTCTGTTCTTTCCAGCACCTCCTAATCGTCTTGCTCCACCAGGAACAAGCCATCATGTCTCGCCAGTCGAGTGTGTCCTTCCGGAGTGGGGGCAGCCGTAGCTTCAGCGCCGCCTCTGCCATCACCCCATCTGTCTCTCGCACCAGTTTCACCTCTGTATCCCGATCTGGGGGTGGGGGTGGAGGCTTTGGCAGGATCAGCCTTGGGGGTGCTGGTGGAGCAGGCGGCTATGGCAGCCGGAGCCTCTACAACCTGGGAGGCTCCAAGAGGATCTCCATCAGCACTGGTGGTGGTGGCTTTAGAAATCGATTTGGTGCCGGTGCTGGAGGCGGCTATGGCTTTGGAGGAGGAGCAGGGGGTGGATTTGGTTTAGGCGGTGGAGCTGGTGGTGGTTTTGGGCTTGGTGGGGGTGCTGGCTTTGGGCTTGGTGGTGGAGGTGCTGGCTTTGGGCTCGGCGGTGGGGGTGCTGGCTTTGGAGGTGGCTTTGGTGGCCCTGGCTTCCCCGTCTGTCCCCCTGGGGGCATCCAAGAGGTCACCATCAACCAGAGTCTCCTGACTCCCCTCAACCTGCAAATCGACCCCGCCATCCAGCGAGTGCGGACTGAGGAGCGGGAGCAGATCAAGACCCTCAACAACAAGTTTGCCTCCTTCATCGACAAGGTGGGTCATGGTTCTTTTGTGAAAAACCTCTATGAGCATGGAACAAATAACGAAGAAAGTAGGAAGAGGAACATTTCCTGACTCTGTGCAAATACCTCCATAGTTTGCAGTTAATGCTTTTCTATTTGTTTCTGTCCCAGATTTGCGGCTGTTTTCCTAATTAGAATGGCAGCTTGGAAGACAGGGTCTTGGTTCTTCCATTCAGGGATTACCCCATTAGGGCTCCTTGATTCCTGTTGGGCAAAGAAATGAATCTGTGCTTCAGGTAATGGGGCTGACTGCATAGCAAGGTAGATGAGTTCATCGGGCAGTAGCCTGAGTGGCTTCACAGCCACCACTACACTGGGCCATCCTCCACCCAGCTGTGCCCAGGGCTGTGTGTACCTTGGACAAGTGCCCTGTCTCCCCAGAAAAGAGTGGTTAGGTGCTTCACTCTGTACCTCCTTTCCCTTGGCCAGGGCCAGGCACTGCACATGGGAAAGATTTAGGAGGACAGCCTGAGAAGGGAGAAAAACTGGCGATGATCTTTGAAACATGAAATCCAGGTCTCTCTGTCTTTAAACACTGTCCCTTCCAGGTGCGCTTCCTGGAGCAGCAGAACAAGGTCCTGGACACCAAGTGGACCCTGCTGCAGGAGCAGGGCACCAAGACCGTGAGGCAGAACCTGGAGCCTCTGTTCGAGCAGTACATCAACAACCTCAGGAGACAGCTGGATGGTGTCCTGGGGGAGCGAGGCCGCCTGGACTCAGAGCTGAGGAACATGCAGGACCTGGTGGAGGACTTCAAGAACAAGTGAGTTGGGGTGGGGTAAAGGAAGGGGCCGGTGATGCTCTTGGAACCAGATGTGCTTTATAACCAGACTACTGCTTATGCCGTCCCCATGGGCTAGACACGTATGCCTTCCATGGACGCCCGAAGTGCTAAAATAAAATCCAGGTTTATGTTTGGAAAGTTCCAGCCCTAAGCTCAGCCCCTATGCAAGGCCGTTAGTCACCACCAGCCAGAGCAACAACCTTGACGCCTGTGGTACCAGCTGGGGACATAGTTAGGCAGTGTCACCCCTGCTCTTCGGGGTTTGCCTGCCCAATACACTGAGCACACAGGCAGCACAGGCTTTTTGATGGGTTCCCCCAAAATGGGGGCTGATGGCATGACTCAGCTTGGTGGCTCAAATAATTCCTTTAGTCCTTATGAACCAGCAGCTAGTTTCTTTCTTTCTTTCTTTCTTTCTTTCTTTCTTTCTTTCTTTCTTTCTTTCTTTCTTTCTTTCTTTCTTTCTTTCTTTCTTTCTCTCTTTCTTTCTTTCTTTTTCTTTCTTTCTTTCTTTCTTTCTTTCTTTCTTTCTTTCTTTTTCTTTCTCTCTTTCTCTCTCTCTTTTAAGGGCTGTGAAAACTTAAAAAAAGCATTAGAGAAATAGATTTGGTGTGGAGTTGGGAAGAAACAGCACAGGTTTTCTATAGGACTATTCTTCAAGCAACTGAATTACAACAATAATGAGATGACTATCTGGTGGGCAGTTAAAGAGAACACAGTATCCTAATGAGTGAGGACCTTGCCCAGGGGCTCATACTGCCAGTGCCCCCCACCCTCTGCCTTCGTGATGTGAGAAGAGAAGCCCCTTCCCAGTGGGAAAGTAGGCTCACAATTTACTTTATTTAATAAAGACCCCAAGACTCACCTGCCCCTTACCTTCTAATGCGTATGTACTTCCCCCTCTTTTACCCCAGGTATGAAGATGAAATCAACAAGCGTACCACTGCTGAGAACGAGTTTGTGATGCTGAAAAAGGTGCGTGGGTAGAAGAGAACCTGTTGCCTGTGGCTATGCTCTCTTAAGGTGTCGTGCATTTAAGTCAGGGTGGAAACTGGGTACAGAGCCAACCATCCCTGTTTCTCTAGGATGTGGATGCTGCCTACATGAGCAAAGTGGAGTTAGAGGCCAAGGTTGATGCACTGATGGATGAGATCAACTTCCTGAAGATGTTCTTTGAGGCGGTAAGAAATGCCCCCTACTCGGGTCCCAGAGAGGTGGTCACAGGGACACTACCAGAGATTAGGGTATCCAGGGTTAAGTGATTTCCCCTGGCTCCTGAACTGTGGACACATCCTCGTCTTTCCTATTCCTTTAGTACTACTCACACTTTATTACTTATAAAGCCAATCCTTAAAAAACAAAGTCAGATTTAAAGCAGAAGACTTCTTCAACAGTCGTTTAGCTGAGTGAGGTTTAGAGTGAGTTATTTGAGGCACAAGTACACCTTTCCTGGACCTCCCCTCTCTGTTTTGTCCCAGTGTGGCAGACCAGTCAGCTAGATTCTTTTGAAATGATTTATAGCCCAAGAAGATTCACATCTGAGAAGTTACATAACAGGGATTTCGTGGAGGTTCAGACTTGTTGAAGCTTTTAAAATAGATTTAATAATGGTTTTGATTATTTATTAACCATTTGATGTAGATGGTTATTATTTTTTTCTCAAGTTGACATGCCACAGTGAGTGGAATATTGGAGTGGATAAGATAGCACAGAATCCGATGCCCGACTTCCGGTTTCCCTGCAGGAGCTGTCCCAGATGCACACGCACATCTCAGACACCTCTGTGGTCCTCTCCATGGACAACAACCGCAGCCTGGACCTGGACAGCATCATCGCCGAGGTCAAGGCCCAGTACGAGGACATCGCCAACCGCAGCCGGACAGAAGCCGAGTCCTGGTACCAGACCAAGGTGGGCGCCATGGTGAATATGTTCTGAGCAAGGGGATAAACCTGTGTCTAGGATTCCAGGCCATAACAAAATGCTAAGGCTGGGGCTAGTGAAACCTGTGGCAGCTTCTCAGGTTGAGTTATGAAAACATTCATGTGTGTCTTTGCCACATAAATTTAAGAACCTTAAGAAGAATCTCACCCTGAATATCACACCTGTGTCTCCAGGAGAGCGAAGGCATTAAAGAGGAAATTATCTAAGACCAGGTCCACCTTGATAAAGTCAAAACCAGCCTCAGGCCTCAGATAACTACACCACTTGCCACCTCTTAGTAGCTCCTGCCTGTGAATGTTGGGAAAGTGTTCCCATCATCATATAAATGGAACTTTCCTCTTTCCCGCAGTATGAGGAGCTGCAGCAGACAGCCGGCCGGCATGGTGATGATCTTCGCAACACCAAGCATGAGATCTCTGAGATGAACCGGATGATCCAGAGGCTGAGAGCGGAGATCGACAATGTCAAGAAGCAGGTAAGGAGATGTCAAAAAAGGCGGGGGTGGGGGTGGGGGTGGGGGGCTGAGTTCTGAAAGGGAGACCTATTTTGTTTGTTTTGCTTTTTCTAAATGCGCACACACACACAGAGCTGGAACAAGTACCAGCATTTCAACATTCCCCCATCCATGGTGACCAGGACAAATGTCTTGACTTCTCTCTGGAAACTCAGAAAGAGATACCCGCAGGCCCGGCTCACTACTGAAGTGGACTGACTTTTCTTCCTTTCCCTCTGTAGTGCGCCAACCTGCAGAACGCCATTGCTGATGCTGAGCAGCGTGGGGAGCTGGCCCTCAAGGACGCCAGGAACAAGCTGGCTGAGCTGGAGGACGCCCTGCAGAAGGCCAAGCAGGACATGGCCCGGCTGCTGCGCGAGTACCAGGAGCTCATGAACACCAAGCTGGCCCTGGATGTGGAGATCGCCACCTACAGGAAGCTGCTGGAGGGCGAGGAGTGCAGGTGGGCAACACAGGGTTGACATCACAAGCCCGGGATGGCCTCACATTTGATAAGTGGAGCTTCTTCCGCACTGCAAGGTGTAAAACGCACACACAGGTGACCACTATCTTGTGCATGATAATTATCTTTCATTGATCTGGAGTCAAGCCGACACCTGGGCATACAGCTACACAATACGGCGCCAGCTCACTTTTCTAACCTTATTCCCACCACTAGTATTTCCAGATGCTGCCTCTCCTTCAAGCAACTCAGCAACTCAGCATGTGTCTTCTATTCTTCAAGTTCTTGTTCCTTCAGGAAGCCTTTCGTGATTCCTCCAGCTGAGTTAAATTCACCTGCCTTTGGGTTCTCAAACTACTCTGTTTTTTCCAGCCTTCTACCTCTCACTGACTACTTTCTATTAGAAGAATTTCTGTCCATGCCAAGTCCTCTCACAGAATGTAAGCTCCTGCAAGGCAAAAGCTGCTTCATACATATTCATAGTTCCCAATCTCTTACTCACACTTTCCCTATAATGGGTGGAGGAGAATGGGAATTATAATCTCGCTTTGATAACCTGTTTCTAGGTCGGGCGCTCTTCTTTGCGAAGTTCCTGCAGAGAGAACTCTTAAATTAGAGAAATTTAATTAATTTAAATTTCTTAATTTAAGAACTTAAAAGTTCTTAATTTAAGAACTCTTAAATTAGAGAAATTTCTCTAATTTAAGCAGATTGTTTATTTTTATTTATATTTATTTATTTATTTTTGCATATGCAAGCTCCTTGCTTCATAGCTCAAGCCTTAAACATGACTCTAGGCACTGTCTTTGGGGGAGTTTTTAACTCTTATTTCAATTGTTCCCTTTTCAGACTGAGTGGAGAAGGAGTTGGACCAGTCAACATCTGTAAGTAACTTTAAACAGACATTAGCAATGTAATATGTGGTATTTGGTGTCAACTCAGAAATCTGCTCTTTCTAGATCTCAGACGTTGCCATCCCAATATAGGGCAATTTAATATACTCAGGGGAGGGGAAAGGACATAGATTGAGACATGAAGCAACGTGGCTCATGTCTCTTTTCTTAAAGGGTAGCTCTGTATCTTACACATCTTGTACCCCGTCCCCCCGTGTCCCCGTGCCCACCTCCCCGCCCCGCCCCAGCTGAGCACCATCTCTCGCCTACTATATTCACCAACTTTCTATTAGGGACCTTAACTAAATGACTTAGTTTTTCTGGGCCTTATTGGCTACTCTGTAAAAGGGGCCAGGTACAGTGATAACACTAGCAGGATCAAATAAATTGGACAAGTAGGATCAAGCTGACAGGCTGGTCTCACTAAGCTCTCCCTCCTTTCTCTGCAGCTGTTGTCACGAGCAGCGTCTCCTCTGGCTACGGAAGCGGTGGCGGCGGCGGCGGCTTTGGCGGCGGCTATGGCGGCGGCCTCGGCGGCGGCTATGGTGGCGGCCTCGGCGGCGGTCTCGGCGGCGGTCTCGGGGGCGGTCTCGGGGGAGGCCTCGGGGGAGGCCTCGGAGGCGGTCTTGGCGGAGGTGGCAGCTACTACTCCAGCAGCAGCGGGGGCGGTGGCACAGGCAGTTTGCTCAGTGGCGGGGGTTCTGGCTTCAGCTCAAGTAGTGGCCGAGGCATGGGGGTGGGCCTTGGCAGCGGCAGTGGGGGCAGCAGCTCCAGCGTCAAATTCGTCTCCACCACCTCCTCCTCCCGGAAGAGCTTCAAGAGTTAAGAGCCTGTTGCAAGTCTGCCTCCCAAGGGCAGCAACCTACTCCTGGTGACTGCCTCTTCTAGGCGGTTGCCAAGCCAAGTTTTCTCTTTCATGGGAGTGTAGTCTAGGCCACGCCTAATGCAGAACCAGTCTCCGGTTCTGGAGAAGGCCCCAAACCCAGTCTCCAGTCTTCTGTGCTGTGATCCTATGTTCTGCTTCAAATCAGCCTTTAAGTCTCTACAGCATGGTCCTTGATGAGAGAAAAATCCAAAGTGTTTCAGTATCTAAACCATCAAAACAGAGTTCCCACCCCAATCCCCAATTTTGTTCTGGTTCTGACTACCTCCAGAGTGTGTTCAATAAAATGCTTTTATAATATAAGTTGCTGTGCAGAATTGTTTATTCAAGGTCTACACCGGCCTAGAGGCCTCCCGAGGCTCAGTCCGTCCAGGTGCGATTGGTTCCTTGGACGATTCGCAGGGAGGAGAGAATAACCTTGAGGGGAGGGGGGCCATCCTGAGTGGTCCAGAGACTCCAGGAGTCAGGAAGGAAGGTTCCTGAAGCCTCCAGAATGAAGGAATCTCTGGAGGGCATGAATGGGAGTGTCCATTGTATTGCAATTTGGACAAATTATAGAGCATTTGTTGGGGTTGGGGGTGGTCCCCATTCAAGGTGCTCCGGTTTGCAAGTAACAGCGTAAGTCATCTTAAATAAAATTTATATATGAAATATGTTGTCTTCAGAACCCAAAAAGGCCTCAAAGAGGTTGGACCTGTTCTAATATTGTGGGTACAGAAAGGATCAATAGCTGTTTCTTAACCGTGTCAGGGGTGGAGTGACCTTCAGATTACTAGATGATTTCAGGGATTTAACCGAGGAGACTGGAGCTTGCGTTATGTGTGAGACAATGCCCATTCTTTTTTTTGTGAGCTCCTTTGTGAGTGTTTGTCCATACCGAGCGAGTGTGTCTAGTGAATCTCTTTGGCGGAGGACCCTGCAATGTCATGTCATCACTGTGCTCCTAGGTCAAGTCAGATGCACTTAAGATCTTGCTTGCAAAGGCTCTGGGCAATGGCAACATTATCGGGGTGCTCCAGGAGTGTCTCGGTAAAGATTTATTGTGCTCCTTCAAAGGCAAAGGCGAACTGTGACTGACGGTTTGTAGAAATGGCCACCAAACAAAGCATTATTAACCAAATTCATATAAACGCAAAATATTTAGCAGTTGCTGGTTGGACAAAGTCAGCACTTTCAATGATGTTGGGCAGGGGACCTTCGGCCATGTCACTGGTTGTGGTGGTCCACTGTGAGTCATCTTTATCCTTTCTAAATGTAAAAACAGGTCTTATTCAGTTGCTGAATGGAGAAACAGTGGGCGTGTTACTCCTTCTCTCAGCATATCCCCTATAGTAGGTTTCACTCTGTGAAGGCTTTGTTTTAATTTACAGTAGACTTAGTAACTATTCTAACTGGGGTAAGGTCCATGGAGCTCCATTTCATCAAGCCAATTTGTAAGTGTCAAAGGTTTAATTTAATTTTAATTTATTTCTCATTGGGTCACAGTGTTTTTGGTGATGGCAAAATATTTTAGGGGGCAACTGCTGGTATGATCATGTGAAATTTAGGGAAGTCAATAGTTCTGACAATTGAAGTGAGGAATAGTTGTTTTTTCTCTATTTTGTGTTCACTAACTTCCCCCAAATTACAGGATAACTTGTTTAAATTTAGTGAGCTCCCTAGGCATAAGTATAATTTGAGCCCCAGTATGGATTAAGACCATGAAGGTTTGCCATTTGGTGTATTTCATTAGGTGTTAAAGTTAATTCAAAACCTATGTGATAGAGGCGCAAAGCCAACCCACATCTCTTTTTTGAAAAAAAAATTTTTCGGTATATAAATTTTGGGTTTCCAGTTGCACGAAATTATGCTTTGGTTTTTTGTTTCATCCCCCCTATTTCTTCCTTCTCTGTCTCTTTCTTCTTCCTTTCACCCTTCCTTGCTCCCTTCCTCCCCCTTTTTCTTTTCTATGGTTACTGGACATACTTGTGAGAGAGGGGGATTCTCTCTGCCCTGCGCATATCTATAATTTTTTCTCTTCAGAGAACATTAAATCAGTATCATCAGAGTTTGGGGCCTCCCCCATGAAAATAGTTGAATAAACCCCTTAGTTATGCCACAAAGGTGCCATATGTATTTTCCTCTATAGCCCTAAGAATGAAGGTTTTTTTTTTCCCAATGGAGGCATAGGTGGCGGAGGAGCAAAGACATTTTGAAGGGTCCTAGTAAACCATCTGCCTTTAAGAGTGTGGCCTCAGCATTGCCACATAGTAACTGCTCATCGTCCCCATGAGTGATCACCTGACCACATGCTGGTGAGGATATAGTGCAAGACCTCTTATTAATTGCTGGCGGGAAATGCGAAATGGCACAGCCATACTGAAGACATTTCGGTGGTTTCTTGCAAAACTAAACATACTCTTACCGTACAATCCAGCAAGTGTGCTCCTTAACATTTACCCAAACGAGCTGAAAACTTATGTTTACACAAAATCCTACATACCATGGTTATAGCAGCAGGGATTCATCAACTGTAACAAATGTACACTCTGCTATGGGCTGCGCATAGTGGGACAGGCTATTGTGTGAGGGGGGCGGTGTATGGGAACTCTCTGTTCTCCGTACTTCCTGTTCAATTTTGCTGTGAACCTAAACAGCTCTAAAAAATAAAATTTAATTTAAAAAAATGATATACCCATTTGAGAACACTAATAAACGTGTGTGGATATGTGTGAAATGAAATTTATCATGGCTCTGGTTTTCTGAGATGTGTCTGGCCAGGCTGACTGCACACTTTCTCTTCATGCAGAGATTCTATTCCTAGGTATTTATTTCAGCAAAATGAAAACATATGTCCACACAAAGATTCACAAGTATGTTCAGAACTGCTTTATGGGACGTAACACCAAACTGGAACTATTTTAGAAACTCATCAGTCAGAATGGGTAAAGAAACTGTGGTGTATTCACACAATGGCGCATCACTCAGTAATAGAAAAGAATAAACTGCTAAAATTCACGACAATCTGGATAAATCTCAAGAACATTTTGCTGAGTGAAAAAGCCACACACACACATTTAAAGTATACTGTATGATTCGACCTACGTGAAGTTCTCAAATAAATTAATCCAAGGTGGAAAAAAAAATCAAAACAGTGATTGCTTGGAGCAATGGGATCATTGGGAAAGGACACAAAGGAATTGTCTGGAATAATAAAAGTGTTCTATATCTTGATATTGTATGGATTATAGAAGCACATGAATTTGTCAAAACGGATGGACCTCTGTACTTTGGATCTGTGTATTTCACTGTGTATACATTATAGATCAATAAATAATGTTTTTAAAAGAAAGAATATTTCACTTTTCAAGTTTCTATCGTAGAGATGGGGAAGAAAAAAGTGAATTGGGAATGGAATCGAGATCAACCAAGCAACAGTTTCTGCCACAGGGGGCAATCTTCCCTAACCATGCTGAGTGCTCTCCTGTGCCTGTTTGAAAAATCCAGGCTATTTCCCAGAAGTGGCTGAGGGAAGGCCAGAAAAATAATCAGAGGGAGGTTAAGTTTATTAGATCTCCCCGAAGCCTCCTTTGCAACCTTAGTTCCACAGGCTTGTGCCAGGGTATCAATGGTCTGTTACTAACACCAACCCTGGGCTAAAAGTGAGATTATAAAGGATTAACAGGTGCAAGTAGCCACTCAATGTCAAGAAATCTCAGAGGAGACTATTCGAGGCATGCTCGCTCTCTAGGATACTCATACTCTAAGATTAAAATGATTTTGAGATGAATTGTTAGGACAGAAATTACTCCAAATCATCCTGAATTTTGGGGAATCACCCAGTACATGCACAATTAACCAGATATTTCTCCTTTACTAAAATAAAGGGAGTTTAATCAGAAGGCAAATGCAGTGGTGAGGCATCGTCCCATAAGGCTGCAGCTCATTCAATCACTTGAATTATTTAAGTCAGGTACTTGCGTATCTCATTAGAGGACTATTGGTATAGTCCTCTATACCAATACTATTGACTATTGTGTGTGTGTGTGTGTGTGTGTGTGTGTGTATATATATATATATATATACATACATACATATACATATATACATATATATACCAATTTTATATGTAAATATAAAATTTCATATGTAAAATTTTCATATGTAAAATATATACATATTTTACCCAACTGCCCTTTTCAAAAATGACATAGTATAGTGAGGTGGACCTTCAGTGGGGAGGAGGCAGCAACCAGAAGGTCAAAGTAGAGACGGGAGCAAGAAGGGAGGTGGGGATGGAAAGGAGGCAGTGGAGAGGAAAAGACACCAGTCCCCTGGTGATTCTTCGTGGGGATTTTATTGGCCCCTTTGCAGCCCTGGCTCAGCTCTCTTCAATACCTGTTCTTTAAAAAGAAAAATTTTTTTATTGTTTATGCTCTTACAGTTGTCCCAGTTTTCCTCCTTTGCCCCCCCTCCACCCATCCTGCCCCGCCCCTCTCCCATAGTCAATCCCCACACCATTGTCCATGTCCATGCGTCCTTCATATATGTTCTTTGACTAATCCCTTCACCTTCATTCAAGCAGTCCCCACCTCCCCTCTCCCTTCTTACACCTGCCAGTCTGCTCCATGTTTCTATGCCTCTGGTTCTGTTTTACTGGTTAGTTTATTTTTTTCATTAGATTCCACCTGTGAGATCATGTGGTATTTGTCTTTCACCTACTGGCTTATTTCACTTAGCATAATAGTCTGCAGGTCCACCCATGCTGTCATAAAAGGAAGGAACTCCTTCTTTTTTACTGCTTTGTAGCATTCCATCGTATAAATGTACCACAGTTTTGTTTTTTTTATCTACTCATCTACCGATGGAGACTCAGGCTGTTCCCAGATTTTGGCTTTTGTAAATAACACTAGTATGAACAGAGAGGTGTATATAATCTTTTGAATTGGTATTTTGGGATTCTTAGGATCCCAGAAGTGGAATCTCTTGGTCAAAAGGCAGTTCAATTTTTAATTTTTTGAGGTATCTCCATACTGTTTTCCACAGTGGTCACACCAATCTGCATTCCCACCAACGGTGCAAAAGGGTTCCCTTTTCTCCACATCCTCACCGATGGTTGTTGTTTGTTAATTTATTAATGATAGCTATTCTGACAGGTGTGAGGTAATATCTCATTGTGTTTTGACTTTGCATCTCTCTGATGGCTAGTGATGTTGAGCATTTTTTCACATTCAACCTCTGTTCTTATCGAGGGCTTCGGATACAGATAAAAGAAGAACCTGACCTCCCTTCCCCTCATCCATGCCCTTTTGCCCTGCTCATACCAGGTGTGATTGACACCAGCTAGCTGCTCAGCCCATACTCTTCCCACCCTCACAACCTTCTAAAGTACTTCTTTCTACAACCAATAGAGCTTGCCTCTGAGCATCTAGATGTCTCTCTCACAATTTACACATTGTTCTTCCTTCTCCAGCTAGTTTCTCCACATTGGTTAGAAAAGCCAAGGGTATCCCTTTGTCTGAATACATCCTTCAGTCCCCAGTCCAATTATGCACTTATCATTGACTTAAACATTCGAGTGTACCTACCTACCCAATATCAGTATGTACAGGGTCAGCCAAAGGGAAATAAACACTTTCAAAAATGTATTACTCAGGGACTAGGTTTTATAAGTATATGTATCAAAGTCAATTAAAATCAGAGTTTTTTCTATAACCATATAAATGCTTAATTTGTGTCTGTCAATGCACGTGGCATGCTTCAGTACTGTAGACTAATAATCAATTGCCCTTCAATTCATCCCAGACCCTTTGTTGCATATTTTTGTTGGTGGTTGAAATGGCAACCACAACGGTTCCCTCATCTCTTCCAGGCTATGATGAGGAGGTGGGACAAATATGGGGATCCGACTTATCTGCACTAGAAGCCACATGGAATGATGTCTGGGGATTTGGGACCTCAGTTTCAGAAGCAGGACAATGCTTTGAGTGGATCATTCATTGAGCACTATGAGGTGTCCTTTCAAAGACCCCTGGACCCTAGGATTGGCCTTAAGTAGAGCCCCACACTACTGGAGTTATCAGGAATTTCCTGCAGCTGTGGACAAAGCCACTCAGGAATCATGTCCAGAGGTGCAACCCCATCATGTTCTATGCAAAAAAAAAAAAAGGGTGACCATGTGAGAAATATAGGAAAATGCTATAGTTTAGCACATACTACATGGTCATAAACAGCCTAGTTGCTAAGTAAAGAAATTTTAAAGCTTCAATACTTTCTGGACTACTCTGTATATCATAGAAACCTGCCCTTACCACTCCAACTTTGGTGCTACTGTCTATGTTTCTTAAAAACATGTGGCTTCATGTTTCTCTTTTAATGGGTGTTCCATAGGGACAGGACTAGGTCTATGGGATTCCCTCTGAACAGCATCATCCTGTGCTGGGGCTTGCAGGGTTAGGCATTTAGTCTCAAGCTTTTGACAGGTGATGACAAAAGCCTATATCCCTCATTTTCATCGGCCAACTCCACCCAGGGAGGTAGAAAGACAAGGCAAGTCCTCTTGAGGCAGATTCTCCATGGACTCTGGGATCAGGGGTTCCTTCCTGCCTTCCGCCATGCTGCGGCAAACACCTCCCTCATTCCCTTGCGATCAGAGACAGAACCGCACTGCAAGGAGGCTCTCCCGGAAGAGTAGAGTCTGGGTTCAGCAGCCCGATGGGGAGGAGGTCAGCAGTCACTGGAGTTACACACTGCTTGCTTCTGTTGCTCTCGCATAGTTGCCTGAACTATCACTCTTTAATCTTATGAGGAAGGTCCAACCTTCTCTGCCCTGTTCCTCCATGAAAATATAACTCCCCTGGGCTGCCCCATGGAACATGATTCAGGGTCACTGCAAGATTTCACCTGAGAAGTCAATTCTCTAACCATCCAGTGTGACCCCACCACCTATGAACACAACCCGCTCCTGAGTGCCAGAGCAGAGGGCTGGGCCCCAGACGAGGAAGGAAGTACAGCTTAGCTCAGGGGACAGTCTGAGAGTGAATTAGGAAACACGAAATACCTCCTATACCCCAAAAGAGGATGTAGGAAATACAGAAAATTAAGGGTAAGTGAATCAAGTACAAAGTTGACTTTTCAAGGGTGATGGGACTAGGAAGAGTGGAATCAGAAATGGATCAACCACAGTGTCCCTTTTATCCATTTTCTCCTTCACTGTCTTAGGAGCCCTCACCCTCCTTCATGAGCCCGCTCAACGGACCTCACTCATCATCAAGGTCACTGGAATTGGTTCCCAGGACTTCATTCCCTGGTCGGTGGTGATGGAAATTTCAAAAAAAAAGGTGTATCTTTATGTATAATATAGTATATGTCATATACTATATTATACATCAATATACATCAATATACATCAATAATATGTATATTACAGAATGTCTTATAAATCTACCAATAGAAGAAATACTTGGGAAATTGAATGTGATACTTTATACTGCTGGTGCTGTCTGGTATGCATGCCAAACTTGGGATTGGATAATAGTTAAAGTCAAACCATTCTCTGATAGGCTCAAAGCTTCAATGTGAAGTTCTCATTGCAATTAAATGTACCTCATTCGGAGATGAGTCCACCCCGACCCTGGAAACAGATAAAATCAGTGCTGTAGAAAGAACTGCTCTGGCCATCTATGCTGGTTGATGATAGCCTGTCCCTGTGTGCACAGTCCGGAGAACAGATGGGGACTCAGCAGAGGATGGTGCAAGGGAGCTGACTCCAGAGGAGGAAAGGAATGGCCTGCTGGGCTCCCAGCAAGGACTCTGGTCCTCCCTCTGCTGACCACCTTCCAGCAATTTGGGCAAGGCGATGCTTAGGCATCTGCCTATATGTGGCTTCTAGATCCTTACTAATGTCATTTTTATTTTCTTTCACCACACACACACACACAAGCTGCACCTGTGTTCCAGTTCTTGACGCTTCTAGTGGGTGCCTGAATACGCCAAGTTTTTTCATACTTATTGTTATAACAATATTAGCTCACCTTCATTGAGAACTTATGTGCAGACACTGCTAAGGCCTTCACATTAATCATGTCCTGTAATCCTCACAACACTGAGAGGTACGTCCTATTTTCACCCCCAGCTGACATCTGTAAAAATGAGTAATTTGCATACAGACAAGTGGGAGCCTGCACACTGTCTCTAGAGCTCATGCTTTTAAACAGGAGTTGGCAAATGTTTTCTTGAAAGGGCCAAAGAGTAAATATTACACTCTCTGTTACTACTACTCAACTCCACCATCATAGTGTGAGAGCAGCCATGGGCACTGATGTGGACATAAGACATTGGGCAAATATGCTGCTCCAACCTGACTTGCCAACCCTTCCTACCTCTCCTGACACCATCCATGACAAGCTTAAAGCCTCTATCCCGAGAGCAGTAGTGTGGATCAGAACACAGGGCCATAGGAAGGAACTCTGCTTTCCCAGAACTTGGTGACAGCACATCTCTTGGTCAATCGTTGTGCAACCAGGGTGGAGGGAAGGGAGCTGCTTCTGTTGTCTTTAGAAGGTATCTCTTTCCAGCCAGACGCTGAGTTAGCACCTCTTTTTGGCAGGGAATACCCTTACCTCCTGGATGCTGGGTCCCCCAAAACATTGGAGGGATGGGACTGCTTATGAAATAGTGCCAAGAGCTTTCCTCAGGTGATCCCAGTGTGGGAGTTTGTTTTCCCTCTCCTGGTTGCCCATTTAACCAGATGTTCTCGTAAAACAGCATGCCTACACTCAATGCTCCTTGCATTCAGTACTTAATATCTGCAGTGAAAAAAAATGAACCTCATTCCCCTCTAAACCAAACACCGCATTCATTTGACAGCCTTCTCTCCTCTGAGAAGGTATGTAGGAATTTCAGATGTCAAGCGCTGAGACTGAAAATATACACTTGGAATTTACTTGTGACATCATCACGTTTGTAGGAGTACAATTTTATGTTTCACTGCTTCTGTATACTCCTCAATTTTCTCTACATATGTATTGAGATGTCTGATTCTTGAGTCCTAGGAAATCTCAAAATCTGTGGGAATCAAAATTCAGTGAATTTCTTACTGATTTTTGTCCTACTCACTTCAGATTATTTAAGTTAAGCTCTGAGTGAACATTCTGAAACAGCAAAGAAACAGTGACTATGAAATCCAGTTGTAAAGACAAGTTGACGTGATCATCAGCTCAGTGGAAAAAATGCACTGGGGAGGGAGGCACAAGATTGGAGAGAAACTCTGTGCAGAAGTCAGGTCTCTGGGCAGAGTGGTCTTGGTTGGTTCTCCAATCCTCTCAGAAAACTACCAATTGGGCAGTTTATTGGACAGGATAGAGAGTAATTATTGCTCTTGTAGTCTAAAACCTCAACTCTTTTGTCTTTCTTGCCTTTCAAAGGGAGATTTTAACCCCAAAGTAACCCCTACACCTACGGCCAGGCCACCAGGAACAACACACAGGGCCCCTGAAGGGCAAGTGCAAACGTAGTGGAAAAAACCCTGCAGGCCACTTCTTGCCCAGGGCATTGAGCAAACGGCCCGTAAGCCCTCGGAGACAGTCCCGCCCTGATGGGAAGGGTGGTGCTGGTGGCGG
>PVJD01012696.1:0-38208 GCA_004026545.1 Mormoops blainvillei | reverse complement strand
TCTTTAGCCTTCTTGACAGGCGGAGTGTGTTGTGGTGAGCCTGGCTCCTGTCAAAAGCAATGAGAGAGACAGCAAGGGACGTTGGGAAAATTAGGCTTGGCACCAACCTAAGCCACTGAATATCCCAAATGCATGGCATGTGAAGTGAGGTTTGAACATCATGGTCGGGGAAGCTATGAGAATTCTGGATAGAATCCTGGTAATTGTGAGACGTGATTGAAAAGATCGATCTCAAGGCAAAAACGGAAGAAATATCGATGGTCAGAGAGAGGGTAGAAATGAACAAAGAATACGCAAGTTCTTTTTAGACTTTTACATTATTTTTGAAAACTCCACTTGATATTGGCTTTGCTCACCAAATTCATCCATTAAATGGATATTCACCAACCCTGAACTTTGTGTGTGTTTTTAAAGTACTACAGTACTTTAGTACTAAAGTACTTTAGAACACTAAAGTGCTCTAAAACATTTTGATACAAAGAGGAGAATGGTTGGAGAGAGTGCACCGAAAACTCTAACACATGTTACGTTACAGTGAGAACCTCACAAAGTGTCATGGAACCAGGTCAGGGAGGTGTGATGCATTAGCTGTGTCTGAATGGAGTGCGGAAGTCCACGAGGTGAATGCGCTCCAGGATGGGTGGAGCGTGACATTGGCGGGTAGAGCTAAAGGCAAAGATTTGGTGGCGGGCTGGTGTCTTTGCCTCCAGAATTACCCAACCCCATCCATTCTCCACTCTATCCTGAAGCACAACCCCACCGCTACTTCTGCACAAAATGTATTAATGGTTCTATTTAGGTTCAGGGCAACATTCACACTCCTAGCACGTGGCATGCAATTAATGTGTTCATTCCATGTGCACTCATGCAGCACCTACTGGGTGTCAGGAGCTGTTCTTGTGAGGATTACTATGTGGGTCTTAACTCTGAGAAACCCCAGCCTAGTGGGAAGAAAGACGAGTGTCTAGGAGGTTCAGTGCAATGTGATCAGAGCTATGACACGTCTGCGACAACAACGCTGCGCTACAGCAAAAGGGCTCACACCTCCTTTACACCAGCAGCGTCAGGGCAACACCGTACAGCAGAGATAAGCTTCAGTAGGAGAACAGGACAACATCTAGAAGACGGAACGGCACACAGAAAAGCATGGAGGCAAAACAAACTGGATTCTCGGTGGTGCCCCAAAGAGTCCATTATTGCTGAGGTTCAAAGATGGGCAAAAGTGGGGCTGCAGGAGAGGGATAGGCTCACATAGATCAGAGACCAGATCATGATCTTGGACTCCATGCTAAGAAGCCTGCACTTTATCATGTTAATAACAGAGAACTACAGAATGGCCATGGTCGGTGCTGCAGAAGATAGCCTGGATGGAGCCAGGAGAGAGGGAGAAAGATCGCGGAGGGGGTCCTGCCATAATCGAGGTGATCCAGGACAAATAAATGAACAAACAGATACACGAATGATCATACAGACAAAGGGTTCTGCTAACTTCAGCTGGAGTTTCTAGGCACATGAAAAAGGGAAGTGGCTTTCCCTCTTCTCCCCCGCCCCAGCCATTCATGAAGGGTTTCTCTCTTTTGCACGCATGTGTGGCTCTTGCTCAGATACGGGGATCTCAGAGCTGCAGCCTGAGCATCTTGTATTGTGCTGGTTATATTTAAACAATTCATTCTGTGAGGCAAGTGTCCAAACCAATTAAGTCAGGATCCCCAAGGGTCCCAGGCAGAGAATAGATATAAACAGTCAAGGTATAGTTTGGACCAAAACTATCATCAATTAGAGCCATTCTTGGATTGCTGTGACCATAGAGGAGTAAACGTGAGGATGCTGAGATGAGGCAAAGGCCTGAAAAGTGGGCATAAATAATGAGCCTCCAAGATGGGGACACTGCTCCCAGATTCATCACAATAATTCAGAGGCCAATGCTAGAGTCTTCTGGCTCATCGATTACTAGTATTAATATGCCACTTACATGCACACCATGTGTGGGCAGTAGATACAAAGTGGAATAAGACACAAACCCGACCCTCGAGGAGCTCCCAGCTTCGTGGAGTGAGGTGGGAAACCAGTAAAATGCGCTGCATTGTAGTAAATGCTGAGACATATGAAAAATAAAAGAGTGCTCCATTCTACCTGCGAGGACGGAAAGGCTGGACTTGGGAAGGAATCGTCCAGCAGGACCTAGGAGGGTGGGCAAGACGTTGTAAAGTCAAGGGAACAGCTCACACCAAGGCACCGAAGTGTGAACGTCAGCCCAGGCTTGGGAACCTTGAAAAAGAACTTGACCAAATCTGAACACTTAAGGCTGAGAGCCCTGTTTATGATCCCTTTGCCACTCTCCCTGGGCAAAGCCTCAAAAGTAGCCTTCTGTCCTTGACCTTAGGAAGGCTAGGCTGACAGACACTGACTTCAGGCAGAAGAGAGCTACTCGTGCGGTCATAATTAATCAGCATATCAGAAAACCTATGATCCGGCCATTGTTAAAAATGAAAGAAGTTAAATACGATCTATGGGGAACTTCCTACAATACATGCCTGAGATTATGAACGTGGTCAGTTGCATGGTGAGCTACAGGGAAAGCTGAACTCCGTTCCCAAGCCTGCCACTTACTTAGCTGCATGTCCAGAGGAAGGTAAGAAACTCCCTGAGCCCCAGTGTCTTAATCCATAACAGGGGATGAGGAGGTGCGGGATAATTCCCCACTCCATAGGGTTATTACAGGAATTAAACATGAAATATGTGAGATGATCCAACACAGAGCCTGACACCCAGACAATAATGAACAAACTAGAGCCCCTTACACTCTTCTACCCCCTTGAGCCTTGGACTGAATTCAGTGCACACATCTCACATGTATAGATGTTCATGTGTTCTTGGTTTAGACACCTGCCAACCTCCACACAGTCCAGTGGGTCTACTAAAAGATGGCAGAGGAAGGACCATGATAGCATTTACTACCTGCCAAATACTTGTCATTTAATTTTCACAACAACGCAATGGGGTAGCTGGAGGTTATGTATCCCATTTTACAGATGACAAATTCTGAGGTTCAGAGAGCTGAAATGATGTTTGAGGTCATACAGCCAGTTAAGTGGCAGAATCAACAACTGACTCGTGATCTAAGCAGACACGGCGAGGAAGGTTACTCCGAAAACAAGACTGCGGTGACCTCAGGTGCCTTCGCTCAACAAACCAGACCTAGATGAAGTATGACCTCTTCCTCATGCCCCAGAGTGGGCTGTCTCCATCCCTGCTGTTACATCTGCCAGTATCTGCTGTGTAGCACATGAGACATCCGTGTGACTTGCTCTGTTCCAGGTGATATTTCTAGAACTTTGTTATTAATGATAAATTACAAGAATAATTCTCACAATAGGGAATGGAATTTATTGAGAATGCACCCAGTACAATAATTGGTAAGCTTTCTTAATTCCTACATCCATCTTTAAAAAAAACAAAAACAAAAACAAAAAACAAAAAAACAGCGAATTTAAGGAGTGACATTTGGGATAATTAAAAGTAAGTAAAATGTTTTCTGTTTCTCAGTATGTCTTTTTTTTTTTTTTTTGGCCACTTTGGGTAGGTTTTGTGCCTTTTTTTTTAAACTTCCAGATTTCATACTTTCTGTTCAGCTTTTGCAACTTCCCAAGAGCATGGTTTAAAGAAAAAAATAGAACCTGAGCTTGTCCGTATCACTTTCAAGAAGGTACCTCTTGCAGAAGGAACTTTGAGCCATAAAAAACCTTTGCAAGCTTGCTTTAGCTTTTCCCTTCCCTTCAAGATCATTCTTTTTTTTCTTTTTTTTCTTTTTTTGTCTTTTCTTTTTTCTGGTTAAGTGAGTAGTCTTTGGATGACTGGTGTTGCATATCTTTGGGAAAAATTCATGCCAGACTAGTCAAAACGTAACGGCTGCTGTCATCAGCCTGCAATGGTTTCCAATTCAGTCCCCAGCAAAGAAGCCACACACACAGGGCTCCTCTAATTTTGATGCTGGAAATCTGTCTTTGAAAACTTTTAGACTTAAAAAAACACAAATAATCACAAAACAGCACTGTGTCATCATGGATCTAAAACAGAACCCTGAGCATGCCGCATGCAGCTCACCGGCTGCCTCCTCCACCTTCTGGCACACACGGAAATAAACTCCGGGTGCTTGCACGGCGCACTGTTCACAGTGGTCTATCTACTGGAAACATCTGGCAGCTTTGGCCACTCAGTGTGAACCTCCCAAGCAGAAGAACTCCAGTGTACAATTTAACTGAAAGAAAAAAAAGAAGAAGAAGAAGAAACTGTGTCCTCTCCCAGCTTTGCTCCTGACTGGCCGAGAGAATTGGCAAGTCCACTACACGGTTCCTTTAGCTTTCATTTCAAAACCTTTTTAAAATACATTATTAGACATTGCCCCATCTTCTTGAGCAAAAAATACTAAACATCAAATTTTCTGGAAAATGGGAAATCTCCATTCCATTCAGTGCGACGTCTTTGAGGGCAGAGTGGCAAGCACTAGGGGTGCAGAAGCCAAAGACATTGGCCCTTATTGCGTGTATTTGTGGCACTATCTAACAGGGCACTCCCTAATCAGTGTGCTGGAACACCCAGGACAGCTGCGCCAAGATGTTAATCTTTCAGTACTCAGGGAGGCTGGGCAGGGTTGCGTTGGCCAGAGCCCAAGGATGGTCCACTCTAGCAACCTTCTCAATGCAGTGCAGTGTCCTGAACCTACACCGTCCTCCCTGCGAGCACTGTCCCGTGAAGGAGCATAGAGGGAACTAGACCAGGATTATTGACATGCCTGGGGTTACTTGCCTCAACCCTGAATAACCCAACTTTTATGCTTTTGAAATCACATATCTATTTTTTATAGTTTTCTTTTTCTGTTTCCTTCCAGTTAATTGCCACATCTTGCAGTCTTAACTGCTCCAACCTTCTTGGTGGCTGTTTCTAGTTTTCTTTTAGGAAAAAAAAAAAAAAGCCATTAAGCAAAATCACATTACACTCAACAAACATTTCCTGAGTGTCAGACACTCTAAGCTCCGACAGAGGAAGGGAAAGTATAAACGGAGAACATACATAGTTGCATTTTTCAATGGGGTTGCAACCTAAAATTTTAAATAGAGTAAGTGTCAACAGGTCCTAGCTAACTAACAGCGAGGCCCCCAAATCCTTGGGCTTATGTTTGAGACTGCTGTAAAGTGCTTCATGGGTTTGAAAACAAAGCCCAGGGAGGAGTTTCCAAAATTCAAACTGAGGAATAAGCATCATTTGTGCAGGTAGCCTCAGCCGGCAGGAGTGAAAAAAATCACACAAACCCTGAAACACAGGGCTGTGAACCGAATTCACAGCCCTGGCTACATCCATTACTAGTTGAAGACTTGATATTTCAAGTTCCTTCATCTCTCTTAGTCTCAGGATCCTATCTTAGAAAATTTGGGAAATAATACCAACCTTCAGGGTTATTGTAAAACTGGAGGATATTATATACAGCTTAGTCCTGACTCTAAGTTTGTATTTGATAGACGGTAGCTTTTTCTTTTTAAGTTCTACACCTTATTTTTAGAAATTAACTTATTGATGCTAAGAAAAGAATGTTTTCCAAGTACGTAGCTTTAAATACCAATTGCTGAAATGCTTGGAGAGTAGGGAGGATGTTGTCAACATTATTTCCATTAACCACCAACTTCTTGTTTCTGAAATGCTTTTAAAACTGCATGGCTCGGCTTTCTGCCTGCGCGTAGCGGACAAACATGCATCTCGTCTTGTTACCCAAGCATTAAAATCACTATTTTGTGTACCTCCACAGTGCGCCGTGTGTAGCATGTCTTCAAAGTTTGCTGAGGGAGTACGAAAATGATGGAACTCAGTTTTTGATGTTGGTCTGGGAGCTCGTGCTAAGCCAGCTCTGACCAGTTTCCTTTTTGATCACATCCTTGAAATAAGCCTGCTTACTTGTGAAGGGCCCCTGGGCTCCTAAAAGTGGAATCACATGGCAGTGTGATATGGACAAAAAAGATGTTTCCAGTCCTGGCTGTGATATGAGACAATGCTGCCTACCTCCTTGCAACTCCGGCTTTCCATCTACAAATGAACGTAATAACGTTACTGTGAGAATTCACTGCAGAAAGGTCTGCAACCTGCCTGGCCCTGCACTTGCCCTGCACTTGGTATGCAGTTACTGTCAGCTTCCCAACACACCCTGAGTATTTGTGACCATCTTGAGCCAATAATTTAACCTCTCTGGACCTCAGTTTCCCCACCAATACATTAGGAATGACAACACCTACCTCGGAGGGTTTGGTGAGGTGTCTAACAAAGCATCTGTGGCTATTCTCTCTCCACTCTACAGAATTACTTTTATAAATATCTGACTCATTGGAAATTCTAATCACTGAGGTATATGTGTGTGTGTGTGTGTGTGTGACTGTGAATTTCACTTGGAAAAAACAAGTCACTGTATATTTAAAAACCATAAGAAAAGCCGATTGTAATCTAAATGCCCCCTGGAACTAGTTCCCATGTCAGAAGGTTTGGGGCCCACATGGCCATCCTCCTTTTGAGCGGCTGGATATTCAGGCCAGAGCTGAGAAGCTGCACAATGTGGAACAGTCAGAGTCACCCACTGGGAAAGAGGCGGCCGACCCCAAGTCATGTGGGAGATGTGCACATTCTGACCGGCAGAAATAGCCGCATCAGATAGTGCCTAGAGGCTTGCTCGACAATGGACTTCATTCTCGCTCATGTGAATGGAGTGGGGAAAGCGCTGTCATCTCTTCCTGGGCTCGCTGTGTTTTCATTGACAAAAAAATAAGAACACTTTTGTTTGCTAACATACTGCCTTTGGCCAGCCAGAGATATCCCAGCCGCCAATCCGCCCCGAGGAGAGGAAAGGTTACTTCCTCCGCCATCTCCTATACTGACCACTGCCCCTGCCAGATCCTGTCATGTGCTCGGGAGAGAAGACAAAGCCAAAGACACGGCGGCTGGGAGGAAAAACCACTTCTCACTGTTGACCAGCGTCTGAATCCCAAATGCTAACCCAGAGTCTGGTGATGTTATCAGGCTCTGCGGTCAAGGCCCTGCCCCTGGTTATGATTCATGGACAGAGCTGGGGCGGGAAGTCTTCTTACATACAGTCCTAGAGCAACATATTGGAGGCAGCAGTGGGGTGGCAGTGGCATCTCAGAGCCTATTCTGTGAAGACTTCAGAAACAATTGAAACTAATTACAGCTTTGCCTCATTACAATCCCATTTGGAGCTCACACTGTGGTCCCCTCCACTGAATGTGAACCCCCATTTTAAACAACACCCTTCAAAAGAAAACGTGGAGGTCCACCAAGGCCAGTGAGCTGCCTGAAGCCACCCAGTTAATAAGTGCGGAAGCCAGACCTGCAACCAAGAGAAGAGAAGGCCTCATCTAGAAACATGGATTTCAAAACACTGTTGAACAAAAATGCCCAGAGTAGATCTCCAGAAATTATTTCCTTTCCTGCTTAGGAAAGGAAAACGTCCTGGCTAATTGGTGGCTCTGCCACCCTCCAGCCTCTCCCGTCGGCAGAAACCATCATCCCGACGGAAGAGGAGACAGCCACAACAATGGTGCTTGCCACCCGCTCTTCGTTGGGTGACCATTGTCTGGCCAGATATCATTCTCAAAGCTTCCCATGTTGAGTACTATGTCATCCCCTGCACACTGACAACCAGAAACACGGTGAATGAGCTCCCCCAGTCGGGTGACAAATCCCAGGTGTTAAGGGCAGGATGACCACATAATCCATCACCCAAACCCAGGCAGACCTCCGAACGAAAGGACGTGCTGTGAATAATGACTCCGGGACGGGCGAGCCAGGGCACACAGTCTCCCTAGGTTAGCAACAGAAGCTCCGAGTCCCAAGAAGCCGATGCCTTACTTTTCAAGGAGCAGACACGGCGGGAGAGAAAGGCAGACATCGTGGGTAAGATCCTTTGTGCGTCGAGGCTTTGACTGAACCCCTGGAAGAGAGTGTGCTTGAGGGGATAATGAAATCTCTAAATCTCCCCCAAGCACACGGGAACACCTGCCTCCTCGCTCAATTCCACTCTGGCCTGTAAGTCCCTTCCCATTCCTGAAATGCTCTCTCCCGCCTCTCGAACAGCTTTCCTCTAATTAATTTCTTTTACCATTCAAGTTTTAACTTAAAGCATCACTAATTTTCAGAGAATGGCTTTACCTGACCACCTTGGCGCAAACCCCAATCTAAATTGGGTCTGTCCATGGACCTGTTACTGTCTCTTTCATGGCACTTACAAAGTAACTCAGAATATATTTCCTTCTATGACTTGGTTTTCTTTTTCAGTTTATCTTGAACATGTCTTGTGAAAAAAAGTAAAGCAGGGACTGTATCTCCTTTGTGCATCGCTGCATCTTGAGGCTCACGGGGCAGTGTCTGTTAGACAGAATTGTTAACCGAATGAATGAATCCACTGATAAGAAAAAGCAGCGGAATTTAATGAACATCTACTATGTGCCATTCAATTCTCACAGCAACTCTGAGAGGTACAGATAATTTCCAAACGGCAGATAGAAAAACTGAGCCTCTTCAAATTACTTAGCTTGTACAAGGCAGCCCGGTGACCAGATTACCTGAGTTAACTCTCCCAGCTCATTTGTGTGTGTGTGTGTGGAAATTTCTAGCATACAAAATTAGTAACAAGAAAGAAACCTGATGCAGAGTTAATCATACCAATGAGTGGTATTTGCAGTTCTGGGTGAAATTTTTTCCCAACTGAAGGATTCATTCCGCACCCACCACCATAAAACCCGCATCTCTGAGGCCTGGGAATATCCCTGCCTCCTCCATGGAATTACATGAACCTGGCTAATTTCCGAGGATTTTATTTCTTTTCCCTGGGGTCCGTGGAGACTGTGTCCTTCTGTTACTGCACTAAGCACAGAAAATATATTTTCTCTGCTAAATCTTATCCCAGTTGTATGTGGCAAGTGATACTACCATCACCATTTTACAAATGGGGAAACTGAGGCTCAGAGAAGTTCATTAACTTGCCCAGGATCACACAACCACTAAATGGCAAAGCAAGGGTTTGAGCTCAGGGTTGCAAATTCCAGGCTCTTAACCCCTATGTGAGAATAATCAAGTCACAGGTGTTCATAATTCTGTTCCAGTCCTGACCATAAGGTCTGGTCATTTTCAGCTATACGTCAATGATTCCCAAGTTCCCCCAATGCTACAGTCTTCCCTTTACATAGAAAAATCGTCCCTCTACAGACAAAGAGAGATCACCCAGAGAGATAGGCCCAGGAACTATTTCCCATATCACGTTCATCCAAGGAAATGTGGGCCCAGAGACCCCCTGTGATAGTGCCAGTCCCATTTCCATTGGCTGTTCTTGCCCATAATAAGATTAGGGTAGTTTCCATTCAAAGAGGAGACCCTGACCTCATGCCCCAAGTGGAGGGCCACTTAACTCCGTTGACTTAAACAGCAATCTTTAAGTAAAGAATAGACCTTTATTTCATAGCAAGCGTAGAAAAAAAGTACCTATTTCCTGCTTCCTAACACACAGGCCTCTGGGCACCTCCACTGGATTTCCTCTTGCTTTCTGTGTACAAGGTTTCTTTCCACTGGTTAATTTCTTCCCAGGTGTGCTCCTTGTTGGGAGGTGGGGGGAGCCGATTACCACCTACCCCTGGGACTGCCAGGCCGGAAGAGCCTTCCCAGCGGGTATGTCTCAGAGGAAGGAAGAGCAGATGTGTGACCTGAAATGAACTGGGCTTGGGGGAAAAGCCTCAGGTGTCTCTTGCGCCTGCTGCTGTAGACAGTACCTATTAGCTGCTGTTGTCCGATGAGCAGGCGCCATGGGGAAACTTTGTGAATCGCCCAATGTTGGTAGATCAGTCGGCTTAGAAGCTGTTAGTTATCTCTCCTGGCTCAAGGTAGCCAAGAGCCTGTGCGACTACAGAAACTAAAAACACTACACAAGGGTCCTAACCACATGACTCAGCTGGTTGGAGCATCGTCCCATACATGAAAAGGTTACAGGTTCAGTCTCCTGTCAGGGCACAACCCTAGGTAGTGGGTTTGATCTCCGGTTGGGGTACGTACAGCAAACAACCAATCGATGTTTCCCTCTAACATCAATGTCTCTCTCTCTCTCTCTCTCTCTCTCTCTCTCTCTCTCCTTCCTCTCTCTCTCAAATCACTAAACACATCCTTGGGTGAGGATTAAAAAAAAAAAAAAAAACAACCACTGCACAAGCTATGTTTTATACTTCCAAGAGCTAAATATCTTTTATTTCCTCTTGGTGTATTTTTAATTTTGCAAGTATTTCGCCAATGATCATGTGTTACTTTCAAGATTATATTTGTTTACAATTATTAATCAAAATAAAATTATATTTTTATTCATGAGAAGACTTGATAAGTTAATTAAAATGTCAGATTTAATAATAATAATAATTTGAAGAGAAAAATGAGAATGGAACCCTCATAAAAGAAGATACACAAATCCATTCTCTAATACAAATCAGAGGACGATACCTCACTGTATAAATCTCAGATAGTTTTTCATGGCACTTAGAATAAATTTCTAATTCCTCATCATAGTGTAAAAGGCCCAATGTAGTCTGGCGCCCACTAACATCCTTGATCATACATCCTGCCCTTCATGTTCTTACTCACTGTAATTGGTTTCCTGAAAATAACAGCTTACCCCTGTCCCAGGACATTTGCACAAGCTTTCCCTCTGCCTAGAACACTCTGCCCTCCGTCTGCACACAGGTATCTCCTTTATCCATTCAAGTCTCAACTCAAATGTCACCTCTTTGGTAAGGCCTTTCCTGACCACCCAAAATGAGCATCTTCCCACCCTCCCCAGAGTCACCCTCTCAAACAACTGTCATCTCACCTTCCTGATGACATGCATTACTAGTGAAATTATCTTGTTCGTTCATTTGTTCCAAGCTGTTATACATATTAATAGAAAATAGAATCATAACTGTCCTCCTCACATAAAATAAACGTACATCAAAGATTTTCTTTAACTCAATAATGAACGAGGTAATCAGTGAGATGTTACCACCAGTTCAACGGTGAACCCTAAGTGCCACACACTGATGGTCAACTAAGGAAACTGACTGCACAAATGTACACTATCAACAGCATGGTAACCAATTGCACTTCACTAGACACAGTGTATGTTTTTAAAGACAAGAATTAATTGCATGACTAAGAGTTTTCTACAAATTAACTTCTAGTTCTACAGGTTTATAAAGTAGTCTAGTCAAAGACAAACACAAAGACCTCCCCCCTCTAGTATCAAATAATTTCCAGGTACTAAGATCCATTGACAGGAGGCTAGTAATCCCTCGGGCCCAGTTCAAAGTCATCTATGATTTTCCCCCCTAATATGTATGACTACCTGGAACTGCCCTGTTCCTTTATTTGTTCCCTTTTCTAATCTCACTGCCCTGGAATGCAAGCTTCACAACAACAGCCGGCACCTTGCTCATCTCATTCCCCGGGGTTTCCCAAAGGCCGGAACTATGCCTGATTTATACCCGGTACTCAGGAAAAGTGGTTCAATAAATAGATAATGCAGAAGTACATGAAAAAAAAAGTCAGGTTCACAGTAAAAAAAAAAAAAAAAAGAAAAAAAACACCTCAAATTAACATAAGATTAACAAAGAATCATAAAGGGGTCCACTAAGTTCTGCCGAGTGGCAAAGAGAAGGCATCGTGGCTGGTTGCTTGTCAGCACCAGCACTGATGCCTTCGAAGGCATGACAGTGTTTCCTAGAATCTCCTCCCTGTGTGGGTCAGAGTGAGAGTTTGCCAAAGGGAAGGATGCATGGAGAACTGGAGGGCAGGAATCAAGAAGCCAGGGACCCCAGTGGACAGGGGAGGTAACATTTCAGACCTTTCTGTGAGCTCCCCCGTTGTGATCCTGATGACCAGTGGTCCTCCAGCATCTCTGCAAGCTCCAGCTTTTCGACCAGCGCCACAGCTTTGGGCTGAAGTCGCTAGTGATGGTTTTTCCCATCTCCTCGGCTGCAGCCTTCCAGACCTTCCCTTCCTCGCTCTGCCACCCTCATGTAAGCCCTAATGCCTGTGTTAAAGCCTTTCCCCTAAAACACTTAGAGTGAGTAGCTCTACTTTCTTGACCAAACTCATATTGATACAAAAGAGATTCCATACACTGCTGAGATCAATGCCTATCTCTTTCAACATTCTACAAATATTAAGTTAGTTACTATGCCTTAGAAAGCAACTGGATCATCCTCAGGCAAGAGTTCACAACCTTTGACCCAATTACTCCATTTCTAAGAATCAATCTGTTCTAAGGAAGCAATCATTAATCCATGCAGAGATCCAGGGTTATATAAAATGATGTTAATAAGAGCAAAAGTGATACCCTCTTTCCAAATAAATGAAGACCAAAAAGTCCAACAACGGGAAAGTAGTTTAAAATTTAGGGTGTATTCATGAGGTATCATGTAACTTATATGAATCATGTTTGGTTTTTGAATTACCTCATGATGTGGTAAAATCATAAATTGAAATATACATTATTTAATATATTACATTTTCACTTAACTTCAGTTTTTCAGACTAAGTGAAGTAAAAATGCAATATATTCCTGCTACTTAAATAAAGCCTTATTTTACTTAACTAAGGTTAAGTGAAGATGCAGCATATCAAATAATATATGAAATATTTCAATTTGCTAAAATAAAATGCACGCCATGCTCTATTGTACTTTACCTTAGTAACTCTGGCCAGATCAGTTAACTTCTTAAATGTCAGTTTCCACATCTATCAGTTGGAAATCATAAGACTTGCCATGGCTTTCCTAAAGAGTCAGATAATATACATTTTTATCTGAAGTGCCAGACCAACGTAAGGGGCCTTAGGTACTCCATTCTCATTACACACATAGTGGTTCAGAGCAAGCCCTCCGGAACCCGGGTTCAAATCCTGGCTTCGTCATTTACTAACAGTGTTGTAATAGGAAAGCCACTCAGCTTCTGTGCCTCCATTTCTCTGTCTGAAAAACAGACTTAAAGCTATTAATTCCTCTTATTATTATGAGAACTAAATTAGCTAATTTATGCAATATTTAGGACAGTGTTTAGAGTACATGGTAATAGTTAAATGAATGGTAAATCTTCCTCCAAGATTAAGCTTCTCGCCCAGAATCACTCAGTTACTACTGATACTCGTAGAAACAAAAATACAAATTGCAACATTAACGTTTGCATTTCACATACTTTATGTCCTTAGATCTTCACACCAACACTCTAAAGTAGACATTGTCACCCCAATCCCACAACTGAGGCAGCGGAAGTTCAGTCCAGTTCTCACGGCCTAAGGGGACAGAGCTCGATGACAGAGGATTAAGAACTTCATCTATGTCAGGCTAAATCCATCCTGCTAGGACCCTCTCCACTGGGCCATTAATCACAGCAACCTTTAACGTCAAGTTTCTAGTGTCTTTGTGAGTCATTGCATTATCCTTAACCTCCCACATCAAGGGATCTTTTTCCCCTAGTGGTCAAGAACCAGCTCTTCAGCCTTATCGCTGTGTCACCCGGTACCTAGCATGGCGCCTGGCTAGCGGTAAGGCCCAATAAATCAATGTCGAATGAATGAAGAAACACATGCATGTCCGAGTCAACGGGGAGAAGACAGAACAAATTGTCCCCTACCTATTAAGTCTTGATTTAAATAGCAAGAATAAAAGCTGAGGCAACTAGGCATGAAAACAGTAGCCTCTCAGCTCCCAGCAAACACTTGTACTCTCCCTGGCCAGTCTGCCAGTGACTCCAGTCAACAGTGCAATCCTACGGCACATTAAGCGGAGAATTTGATCCCAAAGAAACACCATCGGTAGGCACAGAGGCCATTGTTCTGATTAAATACGGCCTGCCACAGGCTGTTTACAGAACTCCTTGTTTTTAATTAGGCAAACGCCATTTTAGCAGCAGAGGTAAGTCATGTGTTCCTCAGGCCCCTCAGTGGGATGAATGTAACCAGTCTATGACATAGTGTGGCAGGTCTGTATTCAGCTATGGAAATTCCAAAATGATCAATTAAAGCTGCCCAACTTAATTCCTCCAAGTCTCATTCAGTAGACTGAGGTAGGCGATTCGAGGGTCAGCCTTCAGGGAGCAATTTATCTTGGTAACATTCCAACTAGAAAAGAGCTAACCAGCCCTCGGTACCAGCTGCCCCTGCGCTGGGCTCCGAGCTCAGGTCATGACATAAACCATCTCTGTTTTATGATCCTCCCAGCGGCCACCATTTGGCAGGTGTGCAAAGCAAGGCTCAGCTGGTTAAGTAACTCCTTCTGGTACGTGGCAAAGCTTGGACTCAAACCTGGAGATGTCTGGTTTCAAAGACACTGGCGATGGTGGGGCAGGTAAGAGGCAGGCCTGCCTGGGTTCAAATCCTGGTTCCTGTGCGTATTCGGAGAGAGCCTTGGCAAGCTTCTTAAGGTTCTCCATCTGCGGCAGTCTCCTCTGTGAAGTGGACACCGTAGTAGTACCCATTTCATAAAATAGGCATGAAAAGTGAGATCACAGGGACAGCAAAGAGCAGTTATGAGCTGCTGACTGACATCTCATGGAGCGGCCGACATCTCCGAGGTGTCAGAAGAAAGGAGAAAGCAAAGTCCAGAGAGTCAAACACGTTTGGATGAGGTTACGCAGAGAGCAAGCGTCCGAGCTCTTAGCTCGGACGTCAGCACAGGACCTTAAACATTCAACCAACTGCCTCAGACTCTCACTTTGCCTCCATTGTTCCCAGAACAAACCAGCCAGGTCAGGGCACAGATGCCTAACTAAGGAGGCTGAGCTCAGAGCAACGAGGTGACCATGCTGCAGGCACTCACACATTGAAACAAAGAGACAAGCTTAATTGTCCCCCAACCCACCATGCCTGTGAAAGTCAAGTCCACGGTGAAGGTGGTCTGGGCCCAAACACCAGCCTTGTGACTTACGAACGGTGAGACGCAGTTCTCTCATCTGTAAGACAGAGACAGCAGGTCGTCCCCTCCTCGTGTTGTCCTTACACATGTTGAGCAAGTCATGGTGGGGAAAGTGTTTAGGACTGTGCCTGAAATTATTGAGCCTGGTTGGAGCCAAGTGTCTTTACCTCTGCTTGGGAATAATAGCCCTCTCTCTTCGATGACTGTTGTGAATGTTAAATGATTTAATCCACGTAAAATGCTTAGCCTGTTGTCCCATCCACACTGGAAGCCCTCGGTAAATGTTACTTGTAGCAGCGATGACGGGGGTGATGGCAGTGAGTCCTAAAAGGACAAACCCTCTGGTAGACACAGCTCTCTCTAGACTGTTACCAGACTTTCACACTTTAACCTAAATGCTTTTCCGGTCTTGGTTCCTTTCCTGAGAAATTCTCCCAGGAGAGGGAGAATAAGATGATAGCTCCATTCATTATCTCAAACAATGGGAAGCGCCCCTCTTGCTAAAGAAACAGAAGGACAAAGTTCACCTGCTTAGTGTTCACTTCCTAGAGCTGTTGTGAGGATGAGATGACACCACGCACAGAAAGATCAGGGCAGTTGTCGGGATGGACCGGAACTTCCCGGTGCCTCACAAACTAAACAAGTGTGATGGACGATCGCAGCAGGTGAGACAAAGGTCTTCCATCTTTAACATTCTTCACATGGCAGATTGTTTGTCTGCATATTCATTTATATGTTGTCTTTGGATGGCGGTTAAAGAACAACCACTCTTAGACAGCAGTGCCCCGTAATGATCCCATTCTAATTGAGGATGTTAGGAGTCCAAATCTCCTCCCAAGAAATTGATGCTCAAATGACCCACCCCAGATGACTCAAAAAGGCACTAGTACTTTTCAAACCTGTACACAGCTGTGTTCTGGGCTCTGTGGGGGAAAGCAAAATTCAGAAAATATGGTGCCTCCTAGGTGCTGAGTAAAGAACTAACCCCTGCCTCTCTCTGTGGCAAGAACATGCGCCTCTCGCCTTGGTTCTCTGTGCTGCGGCTGCACCGACCTTCTTTTTCGTTGCTTGAAGCAGCCTCTTTCCTGACCTCAGAATCTACAAATTTCGTTTCCTCTTTCTGAATGGCTTCCATTCCCCTTCTCTCCACCCTTCACCCATTCTCTTGCTTACCATCATTCATGTCTCAGGTCTCAGCACAAATGCCATGCAGAAAAGCCTTATCCCACTCCCAAGGCAAGGAAGAACATCTCTTCTGGTTATATGGGTTTCCCTCACCCTCCATTTCTTCTTGCCTCAGTCACAGTTACAACTGAACGATTGATTACACCCTTGGGTGTATAAAGTCTATCTCAGCAACTCACCTAGACTGCTAGTTCTGTGAGGGCAAACTCACTCCGGAAGCTCTGGCACCTAAGACAGCAGAGGGACTCAGCTGCCAGCCACCCATTAATATTGTGTGTACTGAATTCAGTAATTAATAAGAACGTGAGGTGTATTAGTGTTGCTGAGTTTATTTTTGCTTTTGTTTTGTTTTAATTTTTTTAGAAAGGGAATAGTGGTAGATTAATTCCATAAAGCAACCTGGTATTAAAATATATTGACATCTTCTTTCAATATGTTTTTTAAAATAAATTTACTAATTTTTTCACTTTGAATCCATTTAGGTGGTCAATATTGCACAGAGATGAGAAAACCCTTGGGTGTTGGCAGTATCTATGCTGAAGTTACAATTCATTTACTCTCTGACCCATTCATTCTACTTCTAGAAATCTATCCCTCAGAAACACCTGAAAAAGCATGAGATGATATATGTGTAAGGACATCAATTGTAGCATAATTTGAAAGTCAAACATCAAAACAACTGATATGTCCCGCAATAGGGATCAGTTCAACAAGCCATGGTACATCCCACAACGGAGTACAACACAGCCATGTAGAAAGAGAGGACAACCCATGCAGTGATATGGAGAGTTTGCTGGGATATATTGCGAGGTGAAACTGGAAAAGGATAGAACAGTTATAATTTGCTCCCTTTGTCAGAGGGAAGAAAATGGGAATCTCCAGAAGTTTCATAGATCTGCAAAAAAACAGAAAAGGGCATCGGAAATAGAAACAAGAAACTGTGGAAAGAGGTGACCGTCTAGGAAGCACCCGGGGGAACACATGGAGAGAAAACAGGTAGGAAAAAAACTTCCCTCTGACGCCTTCCTATGTTGTTCCGCCCATTGAACAATGTGAGTCCATCACCTATTAAAAGCAATTTCTTAAAAAATTTTCTAAAAATGAAAATAAACTGAGACAAATAAATCTAACCAAATATCAATTTAGCAACATAACCACATAAACGATTATTTCCCCCCAAGATGCTTTGATCACAGTACTCTGAATATCTTTAGTGTGGTATTCTCTATGGATGAAAAATATATATACACAAAGAATGTAAACTGAATGTGATTGTTTTAGGTTAATAATAAAATTCATGTCATTTTGAAACTATTTTTTTTATTTTGTGCAATAAAACAAATGAGGAGTTCTGTTAACAATGATCCAAGAGAATGAAAATTCAATTGTAAAATCAAAAATTAACTCTAAAACTAATACCGAAATCGAAGTAAAAAGAGTTAAGTGAGTGTATGATTTTATTAATTCTATATTATCTAGCTTAGTCGCTAGGAACAGCCTAGCAACAGCATCACCCAGTAGCTATTAGCACTCTGATTTAGTTCCACAAATTCTGAGTTTGAGGGAGAACTAGCTGTTTTCAAGACTGGATGTGGGAGGAAGGTACAAGGTGATCCTGGAACATGTTGTCATGTTCAAAAGCAAAGAAGCTTTCAGGCAGTAATTGGGCAGGTCAACGGGGCACAGGGGCCTTTTTTGTGGAGGGAGCTCACGCTGCCCAAAATGGGGATGATTCGAGCACCAAAAGAAGCAGTGATTATTGTGGATTGAAACACACCGGACCCACAACGCCGTGAGTCCGTAAGGGTGCTCCACAGAGAGAAAAACGAGAAACAAAGATTCATTTGTCACCATTTGAAGTGGTGATTAAAGCGACTTCTTCCTTTGCCAATCAGTAATTAAAGAGAAATAATTAAGTATTCATCCTGCCTTGTCAGTAATAACTGTTTTTCAAGGCCAATAGGCCCATTTATGACAGAAAGATCCGTTTTATGGAAGATTGTCAAGTAATAAATGTAGAAGGAATGTTAGAATTATAGAGTCAACACTTCACCACTCCTAATTCCCATTTGAGGCATTAGAAACTGCCCTGTTAGCGCGGAAGGGGAGGTAATTATGTGCAGCCCAGAGAGAATCAGAGATGGCTTGCAGGCAGAGGCGGCTGTGTGGGTAGAGCTGAGAGCAAGAACACAGGGGTAGAGCACAGGCTTGCAGGTCGAGGGATGTACAGGCAGGCCCGAACTCTGGAGCTTCTGTGCTGATGCTGGAGGGGACTGTTACCCATTAAAGGGATCCAGAGTCCCCACAAAAACGGAAACTGCACAGAGTCAAAAGAATCCTCAGAACCTCCCTATGGTTTCTTTTTTTTTTTTTAAGTTTTAGTTTTCAGTTATAGTTTACTTTCAGTACTATTTTGTATTAGTTTCAGGTATACAGTATAGTAGTTAGATGGTCATGTACTTTACAGCGTCCTCTGATATTTCCTGTACCCACCTGGCACCATACATAGTTATTGCAACATTACTGACTAGATCCCACAGAGTTAAGATCTGGTCACTCTCATTAGCAGCTGAGGATGACATACCAAGACAGCGTGCCCTGAGAGGTACGCGGGAGCTGAAGCCAACTGAGAGGGTCCTGTCTCCCACTTTGGCCTTCTCAGGGGACCTATGGCACATTCAGTCAACTAGCTGCCTACTGTCGACACTGTTTCTGTGGTTCACGGCTATCCCCACCCCAGCTCATTGTCGCTGAAACATGCATGTAGTCAGCCCCTGTGGCTACATAGAGATGGTGTAAAGTTGCATGACAAGGGGTGAGGAACCAACAGTGAGACTACAGAAGTGGGCAGGGGTCACATGAGAAAGAGGCTATGTTGCTAAATGAGGTGGTTTAGACTTCGGAGTGGAGGAAACTACTAGGGAGAGGTTCAAGTGGGGTATGGCAGGATGGGATCTGCACTGTGAGAAGGCTACTAGGGCCTCTTAGTGAAGAGGGTGTGGAGGTTGTGGGGGGTGGGGGTGGGGGTAAGAACACAGATAAGGAAGCAGGTTGTTGCCATCTTTGTGTTTAAATCTGCCTCCTTTTGAGGGGGTGAGGAGGTCTTCTTTAAGAGCGCAAGCATCGCATGAATTCGACGTGAATGCAAAGCTTGAGAGCTGAAGAAAAAAGTGGATTTCAGCTTCAGAACCCCAGTGCACAAAGGAGAGGCTATTTAGGGATCTAGGTTTTTCAACCACAGAAAGCTAGAGGGTGAGAAGTGGCTGGTTCCCGCTAAACTCCCCTGGGCAAATGGAGGGAACCACATGGCGCTTCTTCCCATTAACTGACTGTAGTCATGGAAATGATATATGGGGCCAGGAAGTGGTCCCTTTCACTTCAACCTACCTAGAATACATTCAACATAGCTGCCAACTGCAAAAACCAAACCTTAAAATTCTAAACAGGCTCCTTGGCATGTACCCATTCATTCAACTAACTTTATTGAGCACCTAATATGTCAGGAGCTGCCCGACAGGTTACGTTTACAAACAATAAAAATTAGCCCCCTGGGAAGTAAAGACCTGATAAATGAGACAGACAAGTGAACAGGAAATTCGGAACAGGGTGCTCAGATGCGGAAAGAGCTGTCACCAAGCCAAGGCTACTGCCCTCAGCGAGCCTGGGAAGCTATACCTGAAGGTAATTAAATAGGAACCGGCTTCTTATTAGAGTCTAATGTCATTAGCCTGAAGTATGAAAAATGAAAAAATTCTGGTGGATTTCATTTCCAACCTGCCTCGGCAACAACCTAATATGTTTGGGGGTTTTTTTTAGCCTCATTGCTAAAAATACCTCTCAGATGAGCGAGCCCACTAACCCGGTTAGCAGCTACAGTACAATGAATGAAAGGGGATGATTCTGCAATGGTTACCGCAAAACTGAAAGAATTTTATTTCAGGCCAAGAGGTAATAATTTCTGCTTTACTTCTTTGCTCTTGAATGCTAAAATACAACAGTGTCGATTGGTGGACACATAGATTGATGATAGATAGATAAAGAGGTTGCTAGGTATAATGTACAACAAATTGTTCTTTTATATCTCTGATATGGTTTTCCATGCCTGATCACTTGCTCTCTTCCAAATACTTCATCAAGGAATTAAAAAACTCAGTTACCCTGAAAATCCTGGTGAGGATTGGTCTGGTAGCATATTGCGCAAAAAATACACTTTCTACCCAAATGCCCATTAACTGGTGAATGCGTTTACAAAATGTAGACTGCCCATATGATGGGACGCCACCTGTCCCATAAAGCAACAAACTACGATACATCTATAACATGGACGAGCCTCAAAAGTAGTAAGCCAAGTTGGAGAAGGCAGAGGAGCACAAAAAGACTGTCTACCTCGTTGACATGAAATGTCTGGAGTGACTATGCACTTCATCTATGATAAAGACCTGCAAAAGTTAAACCGGCACGGACAGAGAGCAGTTCGGGGTGGCTTACAGCTGGGGGTGGAGGCGGGAATGAACTGCACGCAGGTACAAGGGAACCGCTCGGGGTGCTGGAAACGTTCCAAAACTGGGTCGTGGCAATAGTCACCCAACTCCATCAACTGAATGAAATGATGAAACAGTTATAATGAGTGAATTTTATGATGTAGAAATTATGGTCCAATAAAGCCATTAAAATACACACACACCTATTTTAATCCGTGTAAACAGGAAGTTTTTAAAGACACAGCCCTGTAGTTGCTTCATATTGAGCATCTCCTCTTGAGCCGGGTACTGTCCTCTCAGTCTGTGCCAGAAAACCACCTTCAGAGACGTAACGCAATTTACCCAGGGCCGCACACCAGAGCCAGCCTGAGGTAGAAACGGAAGCCGACTGGGCCTACCTCTAATTCCTGCACACAGTCTGCTTCCTTGTGACCCCCACAGCAGGAACAACAAGTTGCCCCAGATTCCCATGGTGTAGTCCAGGTAACACAACTAGATCGAGCCTCTACCAGCCTCCCCTCTCCTTTCCTACTATTGCCAGGCTCTGCCCGCCTCCCTGCCGCCTTGGGCGCCGCCTTGGGCGCCGTCTTGGGACAGTGGGGGTAAAACAAACTGATGCTGTCATTCCTGTGCTCGCAAGTGGGGCTCTGATGCAGAAACCTTGGCTTGGGCCCCCACCACGACCTGGCTCCAGCACGCGGCCTCCTTGCTCCCTGCCCCCGCAACTCACACAACACTGCTCTGCTCTGAATGCCTCACCTGTCTTAGAAGGCGATGGCCATTTCCACTCTCAGCACGTTGTCCTTGCAGCTCTTCTCCCCTGAAATGCTTGACCTCTCCTTGTCCCTGCTACGCAATGACCAACACCTGCACTTTTTTCAATATCATGAACAAATACCATATTCTTAGTAGAGCTTCCCACCACTTCTTCAAGTATGTAGCTATTCCAGGCAGCTGATGCATAATTTGAGCATTTTCTTTAGTCTTTTAAAGAGCACCTAATTATATTTACCCAGGACGAGTCTAGTGGGTTTGTCTTATTTTCTTTATAGCTATAGCATGTATCATTCAAGGGACTGCTTTTATTCAAATCTTCATCCCATTATTAACTAGCTCTGTGACCTTGGACAGAAAATGAAAACTCTTTGTACATCAATTATCTGATGAGGCACTTGTATCTGTAATACAGAAAGAACACTTATAACTCAATAATAAATAAACAAACAACCCAACTGAAAAATGGGCGAAGGGTTTCAATAAACATTTCTCCAAAGAAGATGTACAAATATCCAAAAATGCCCAGGAAAAGGCGTGCAACATCATTACTGATTAGAAAATGCAAAAAAAAAACAAAAAACAAAAAACGTCACTTCACACCTCGTGGGATGGTTAAAATCAGGTAATAATAAGTGTTGGTGAAGATGTGAAAAAATTGGAACCCTTACACATTGCTGGTGAAATGTAAAATAGTATAGCCATGTTGGAAAACGGTTTGACAGTTTCTTAAAAAATTAAACATAGACTTACAAAATGATCCACATGACCCATAACTTCACAAATTCCACCCTTAGGTATCTTGCCAAGAGGAATAAAAGCATGTGACTAAAAAAAAAAGGCTTGTATATAAATGTTCAAAGTTGTAATATTCAAAAAGAAAAGTAAAAAAAAAAGTCACTGCACACTTTTTGTATAGGTTTTCCAGTCTGGTTAATTTAAATGTCAGTTTCTCTTGTCTTTTAAATTTTATATGAACACTTCAAACAGCCCAGATTTTGTATTCTGAAGAGTAGACTTAAATTTTGCTGATTTTGATAATTTTGCATCTTAATAATTCTGTCCCATCCCTATCCTCCCCAAGCCCGGCCTTTGCTAAGTCATTAAGCAAAACACATCTGGCCTTGCTAAGAAACAGTTGCGGCAAACTGTCTTAGATCTCATTTGAAATAGTTGTTTGACAGTTTTTAGGGAATTAGGCCAGTTGATCTTTCAGCAAAGTCATTTTCACTGAATAGGTTCACATGGAATTGGTGTTTTGGTGAATTGCCTTTTGGCAAGTGGCTTTTCAGGAAATTGACTGAGAGCCAGAGAATAACTTGATTCTTCCGTGCCCTCCGCCTCCTCTCTGCTTTCTTCTTTGTTCACATAAGTCGGTCCATTGACAGTCACATGTTTTCCTTCTTTGAGCCTCTCGAGAGCTTCCAGGCTTTGAGACCTAAAGTTCGCCGACATAGATTTGTGCATCACAACACAAAGTCGAAGGGTACGAACCAGACAGTATGAGGTGTCCTGCAGACTAGTTGTTGTCCTCCTTTTCCTTTCAACAGCCATGAAATTCTTCCTTCAAAAGTATCCAGAAGTCAAATATATAAAGGAGATAAAAGATAAGTCCTTGCCGATGTGGGACCCATTAAGCCACCCCTTCTGTGACCTATGTGCCCACTTTCTTCCCTAGTAGCTCCTAGGTTTCTCCAAAGGTGACTCCATGCTCTACGGATAACAGGTTAAGAATCACTAGTTTCATCCACTCACGGTTTTCACAGACAGGAAAGTTGAGGCCCAGAGAGTGCCACCAGTGACTTTAGTCAAAATCAAAGGAAAGAATAAAAAATAATAATAATAGGATGTGAATAATTATAGTCCAATCCCACTATTTGGTATAGAAATCTCCTTCTCTAGTGTCCAAGTGTCTCTTCCCCAACTGACAATGGGAAGAACATGGATTTCTACCCCATAAGGTCAAACCCGAGTTCTGTTTCTTTTTATCTGTGCAAATTTGGGCTGTGTCTTAGCCTAGCTGAGCTGCGGAGTTCTTACCTGCAATGAATGGATAAAGACATCTATGTCCCCAGGGTGCTGTGACAATTAAATGAGCTAATATATGTAAGTGCTTAACCATCTGCATCATAGTAGGCACCCAAAAATGTTATTCCCTTTCTCTTCTCCCTGCCTTTCACGTTTCTGTCTGCGAGACACAGCACCTAAGAATCTGAGTGTTATGTCTATCTTTCAAATGCAATCCTCCCCAGAAGAGTCGCCAACACTCAAAATAATCCGTGACCACAGTCCAAATAAAGTTCACATTGATCAGTCAATTAAAACCCACAATGTAAACCAATACTGTAGAGAGCAGCAAATAAAGCTGAAAATAGTTAAAACCCATATAAATTTGCATCAGAAATATCACTTCCCTCTGACATCTCTCAAACAGCTATCAACTTAATTTTGGCTCTGTACATAGTCTTTCCCCCAAAATTCTACTGGAAGTTTCCTATATGTTTATAGCAGGCTTTTGAACCAATAACTTTTCAGGAAGTTCCCAGAAGTAGCAGCCCTCCACTGTGCAAGCTCTCGAGGGAAATAGCGCAGAGGGCTGCTGCTGGCTATGTTCTGCAATTCCCGTATGGAGGTATTCCAGAGAGCTGAATAATGTACCAGTGGAAGAGGGACTTCCACAAAAAATGGGACTATAAAACTCTCGGGGTTTACCTGGAACTCACAGGAAGGCTTCAGCTACAGAGAAGAGGGAAGGAGGGATGGAAAAAAGAAATGTGTGGATTAAAAATATGGGGAAACAAAAGAGAAGGGAGCTGTCACTAAACTTTAGTTTGGCTTGTATTCCTGAAGGAGAAGAGGTGAGATGTCACATGTTGACCTTGGAGACCAAAACGGTGCAAGTCGCTCCATCATGGTCACCGTCACAGCTGCCTATTGTTGAAAGCCCTTTTATATAACAGGTGCCAGGCTGGAAGCTTTATATACATTCTTAAATTGGAACCTTAGATACCCATCTAAAGAATTCTTATTTTTGAAGGGAGGGGGAAGTTTTAAACTTTAACCCAATAAATGGTCATTTTATCCTAAAAATAAGATACAAACGATCCCCCTTAGGGTCACTCTGGTTCCCTTTTAGTGCCTCAAAATGCTTCTACTTAAAACCCATCAAAAGCTCGCCCTCTCCTGTGCTGTACTTTCCATCCCTGTGACTGGTTTTAACTGGCAATTTGTATTCCTTAAACCCCCGCCCCGTTTTCACCCACCCTTGCTACACCCTCCCATTTGGCACCAGCAATTCGTTCTGTGTAGAGTGCAGCATAATTGATAAGGTTAATAATATTGTAGCAGCTATGTATGGTGTCACACGGGTGCTCGGCTTACCGGAATGATTGCTTCGGAAGTTATATAACGTCTAATCACGCTGTGGTACAACACCTGAAACTCATATAATATTGCATGGCAATGGCAATTAAAACATAAAACAAAAAAAATGTTTAAGTTCACCATTGCTTTTAGACTGTAAACCAAATTCCTTGTCATGGTCTCAGTTTCTGTCCATCCTTCTTGAGCGGCGTGTGCTCCAGACGCCCATGACGGTGCCGTTCTCCCTGCGCCTCCCAGATTGCCCCTCCTCCCTCTCATGTCTGCCTCCTCTCTCCTGCCACCATCCATCACACCACTTCATTTATTGCTCAGGAAAGTTGCTGATAAAATATTTCTCACTGAGTCATGCATAATTGGTTTAATGTCTTAGTCTCCCAAGAGCATTTGCATTTTAATAGAGGACAATATTTTATTAGCATTAATGTTAATTATTAAGTAAAATAGCTTTCACTTTTATAGCACTTTAGAGTTTACAAGGCACATTTACATAGAGTATCACATCTATACTCACAGAGGTGAAGAGGGAAGCATGTTTTTATTTAAAGAAAAAAGTTACCTTGAATTACGTTTTCCTGCTGGGGCGTGACTCTTCCCTTCACTTGGGGGGAAGAGCATTTAAATTGAGATATTATATGCAAACAAGGAATGATGCTAAATCCTAGACTATTCGTACAGTTAGGGGAGATTGTGAGGTAATCTACATTTTAATAGAAAATTTTTATTTTGTTATAACTAACAAATAATGCTTATTATAACAAATTGAAGGAGTTAAATTCTTACCTCAAAAGAGAATTCCTAATAAGAATCTTCTCTTTTTTGCCAAATACTCTTTTATTTTTAATTGTAATTCTATGAGAGCTGTCACAATTGTCCCCCTTTACCCTCCTCCACTCCGCCCACTGCCCCCCACCGCCCACCCCGCATTCCCAGGGTCAATCTATATTCTTTCACTGGAAGAACAATCAGTGGTCGTTAGACAAGGATGAATTTCCATTTATGATCATTCTGAAAACATAAAGCTGGATGTTAGGACATTTTTCCAGCTTCCAGTTTTGTTCCTGTCTTTGCCTTCTCTGACACTTGGATCACCATTAGAGAGGAAAACATGGTGGTCTTCCCTTATTGGGTCTCAGGGTCCTGAACCCAGTCATCAAAGAAGGAATGTGATGGGAGAGGAATTTTGCAAATCTTCAACAGCTATGGCTAAATTGCAATGAACTGAGAGACTAGACATGGGGAGCATTGGCCAGAACCCTAACTACAGAAAATACACAGTTAGGGTCCGATCCAGGGATCCAGCAGTGGAGACAGGAAGTGAAATGTGTGGAGGCAACACGGATGCATCTCCTGCCATCTCCAAATTGATGGAGCTGTCATCTTCCTGCCACACAGCGACATTTCCAAGTCCACCGTGAACTTTGCCAAGCAGCTCAAGAAGGAAAAACCACAAAGAATGTGGTGATGCAATCAGAACCTCTATTTTTTTCATATAAAACGTCCAGCATTCATGCAATAATTACTAAGGAGAATAAGAAATGGAACTGACAGAAAAAAGAAACTGACAGTAGAAACAAATACACAGGTGGCCCCCTTATTGGATTTAATAGACATGGACTTTTTTAAAACTGTGTTAATCATTGATACAGAGAACAAACTGATGGTCACCAGATGGGAGAGGCATTGGGGGGACGGGCAAAAAAGGCAAAAGGAGTTGAGAAGTACCAATTGCCAGTTACAAAATAGTCACAGGGATGTAAAGTACAGCATAGGGAATACAGTCAATAATACTGTAATAACTATGTATAGTGCCAGATGGGTACTAGATTTATCAGAGTGATCACTTTGTAAGGTATATCAATGTCTTATCAGTATGTTATCCACCTTAAACTAATATAATATGGCATGTCAACTATAATTGAAATAAATAAATAAATAAATATGCATTTCAAAAAATTTTTAAAAGGCCATCACTTTTTTTTAAACTGTGATAATATGTTCAGCAACAGAGATGACAGTATGTATTACACTATTAGATAACTGGAATCTTTATGAAAGAATAAAATGGAATTTCTAGCAGTAAAAAATACAATAACTAAAATTAGAAATGCAATAAATCGATACAAGGTATTGCATATAGCTCATAAACTAGAAGGGCTATCAGTAGAAATTATCCATATTGAACTGTAATAATTATGCGTGGTGCCAGGTGGTACTAGAATTATTGGGAGATCACTTCATAAATTACGTATCTGTCTAACCATTATGTTATACACCTGAAATGAATATAAAATAATATCGAATGTCACTTGTAATTGAAAACTAAAAAATAATAAAACAAATCTCAATAAAAGAAAATAAATTATCTACACTGAAGCACAGAAGGGCAGAAAAGGTTGAAATACAGAAGAAAAAGCATGAAAAACAAATAGTGAAAAGTAATGCAAATATGTAAGTGTAATTCCACAAAAGGAGGAAAAAAATGTCCTGACAATTATCAAGTACACGCAGAACATTCACCAAAATTGACCATATACTATAGCATAAAACAAACGTCAACACAATTCAAAGGATTTAAATCATTTGAAATACCTTTTATGATTGCACTGGATATAAACTAAAAATCCATATTAAACAACTAGGAATTCTCAAGTGTTTGACTAGACTTCTGCTTGTTCACCAACCTGGAGCTCTCCAAACACCCTTCCCTTGGGTTTTTATGGGGGCTTCATTACACAGGCATGGCTGATTAACTCACTGGTCATTGGTACTCAATTCAACCTCTAACCCCTCTACCTACCCTAAAAAACAGAGATGAGGACTAAAAGCTCCAAAACTCTATTCACCGTTGGTTTCTCCTAGCAACCAGCCAGCACCCTTAGGAGCCTTCCAAAAGTCACCTTTGCTAACATAAACCCAGATCTGGTAGAAATGGGCTTATTATGAGGAGCAAGACACTCATTTCACCTTTATGGCTCAGAAGAGTTTTTCAGGAGTTGAGGACAAATGACTAAATTTTATAACAAAAGTGCTTGCCTTATCGCTCCTGAAATTCCAAATGTTTTGGGAGCTGTGAGCCAGAAACTGTGCATGAAGACCAAGTATATGTGAGAAATTTATTTTGGTCACCTGAATGGTCAATGATATATATTTCTTATAAATCTCAAAACCACACTTCATGTTTAAATATTGCTCATTCAAGATACTCATCCTAACTAAATGCCTGCCATGGCATTGTGCTGTTGAGCAAGAGAGAGTTGTTTATTTTGTTTTAAAGAATAGAAAACTACCCACCTAGAATAAACCAAAATAAATGTGTATTTCAAGTATTATAACATGGAGGGTAAGAACTCTTAAAAAACAAAAAATAAAAGAATTGCAACTAATAAAAAAAATATTTGGAAATAAAGAATAACACCCAGAAAATTCCTGAGGTTTTTCCCTGAAACGCATATCAGGGACTTGCAGAGTCAATGGTCCAGATTAAGTCTTGGACCTAGGTAAAAATTTCGGAAGAAGAAAACACAGTGGAATCATGAAATCATCCCTTCTGCTCATTGACTGGTGAGTCCTCAATGACAAGCTGCTCAGATCCTGTGCACACCAGGCAACTAGTAAGCATCTAAAAGCATTTGCTATTGTCTGCACCCAAGCCACAATGTGAGCACCACACCTTCTTTCCATTTGAAATTCTGCCACAACCTTCACCCCAGTGGGCAGCCCCCAACACAGCTGTTTGATGTCCCAAGCAGATGTGGAATGCAGGAACCTCGGTAGGGGTGGGATTCCAAACGTATGTCAGCCCTCAGATCCTAGTTCCCCAAACTATCTCCTTGCAACAGAACCTAGTCTGGAAACAAGACAATTATCTTTTCTTGTGGGGGGATGTGGAGAGTAGAGGAAAGGATGTGGAAAGGAGAGAGAGAGAGTTAGGAGATGGGAAACCCACAAACTGTGGTTCACTTTCAGGAAGCTGCGAGGCTGGATCTTTCAGAACAGCTCGTATTTTTTCAAGATGCATTTTCTTTGAGGCCCCCCACACCAGATACCCCAGTGCCTTCCTTTCAGCCCTGGCCCTTGCATCACCACCAGCCAGGGGAAGGAGCCGTGGCACGGTAGCGGTCACGGTTCTCTTGGATAAGCTTTACCGTAATCTTCATAAACCTCAATACTCAAGGTGCAGAGGGAGATTGGAGGGAACTTGTTTTTCCGTTGGTTTCTCTCTGACTTCTGCAGCTAATCATTCCTAGAACAGGAAGCTGGAGAAATTTATGTGGGAGACACTCTTCTGACCAGTCAGGTTTCCTCACCCTCCTAGGGTTCAACTGGTTAAGAAAGCTTCGCGGTTACATAACCTCCTTCCATCAGGGTGGTTTCTCACCAAAAGGTGAATGGACTGCCCGCCCCTGGGAAGCAGGGCAGGAATCTCTTGGTGGTGTTGAGTGCTGTTCTTGGATCTTGGACTCATTCTAGTGGACGGAGACAGAGCGCACAATAGTAAATAAGAAAATTATACAGTGTGTTAGAGGTGAAATGTGAAATCAATAAAAGCAGAGCAAGGACAGAGTGATGGGGGAGGGGAGTAGAGGGGCGCACTTTTAAACAGGTTATAGGGTATAAGCCTTGAAAAGGTGACATCTGAGCAAAGCCTTGGAGAAGAAAAGGGTGTAAGTTATGTGACTATCTGGAGGAAAAAACAAAGGCTGAAGGTGGGACAGTTGCCAGTATGTTCAAAGGGCAAGGGAAGTGGTCGTGGTGGCAGGAATGGAGTGAGCAAGCAGAGGAGGGCGGGAGATGACGTGGGGTTTAGGCCCAAGAGCAGGCAGGGCTTTGCATGGGCCCCGCGGGTTTAAGCCCAACAGGTACACGTTTGTTTGAACGGGACAGATTTTTTTTAGTTTTTTTGATATAAGTACAGGATATATCATGGGATATACACACAAAAAAGTTGTTCTTGCTTCTCTTTAAAAGCATGGTTATCTGCTGGGTTGGTCAAAAGTCCGTTTAGTTTTTTTCTGTAAAAGACGACACATTTTTCATTTCTACCAATAACTTCATTGATTTGGATGTTTTGAGTATGCCGTCTGTCTCCCGCTGTTGGCTTCTAGTTGGGAGAGGCCAGGGGTGCGGCTAAGTGCCTTCCAATGCATAAGACAGCCCCGCAGCAAAGCAATATTTGGCCAAAAATGTCAATAGTACCAAGATACTTCACAAACCACTTTTGACACATTCGATGAGTCACAGCACCTTCTCCATACATTGCACAGATCTTTTTTTGCATTTCAGTTGCGTTTTTATCTTTTTTTTTCTTTCATTACTATTAACAGGCTAAATTCACTTTATTTTCCTTGTATAAAGTTATGTAGTGGCCACAGCTGGAGCCGGGGTCCTCTGCCCAGAAACTCTGGGGGAAGTCTTTACAAGATGGTCAGTGAATTCCTGATAGGGGGACTTGGTGAACACAGTCTCTTTCCAGGCTGAGACAGCTGCAGGTCTTAGAGATGGCATCAAAGGTGGCCTTGACGGAGTTGCCCACCGGAGCAGGGCAGCCCCTGACTGAGGTGTAGCAGCCGTCGATACCAGCCATCTGCAGCAGTTTTTTGGACACAGGGGTTGAGATGATGCCGGTGCCCCTGGCAGGGATGAGGCACACCAGCACGAAGCCACAGTGCCTGGTCACCTTACAAGGGACAGTGTGGGGCTTGCCGATCTTGTTCCCCCAGTAGCCTCACCACACAGGACAATAGAGAGCTTGGCCAGGATGATGGCTCCAGGGATGGCAGTGGCTACTTCCTTTGAGCACTTAACACCCAGATCAGTGTGTCCACTGTAGTCCCCAATGGCAGCAAATGCCTTGAACCCGGTCCTCTGGCCTGCCCATGTCTGCTTTTGCATGGGCATAATCTTCAAAACCTCCTCCTTGAGGGATGCCCCCAAGAAAAAGTCAATGATCTCAGATTCCTTGATGGGCAGAGAAAAGAGATCAATCTCCACCAAGGACCTGATCTACATGTCCTTGACCTGGCGGCCCAACTTGATGACGAGGATCCATAACTTGTCCTCAGCCCTGCCTCCGCGAGCTCCTCAACCCCGACCCCAACCCCAGCTGTGAACGTGGCCTCCGACCCCGCTGCCAAATCCTCCGTGGGAGCCCCCACAGCCTCCCATTCCAGGGTCCCGGGGCCTCCGGACCCTCCCACCGCACTGGCATCTTCCACCATTTGTTATTTCCTGGGGACAAAAGCACGTGTTTATCTTTCTTGAAATAATAAATCATAATACTCTGAAAATGTTGCCCATTTTCTTCCATCTTCAATACAAAAATGGCTGCAGAAAAATCCACCAATTTCAGGGTTTTTTAAATGCATGCTGATATAATCTAACAAAATTGTTTCGAATGAAATTAAAGACAACTAAGCACTAACTACTAGAGCCACCATACTGAAAAAAATGTAATGGACTTTTTGGCCAACCCAATAGCAATACCAAGCCTGTATCTCGACATGGCTAGAGTTCTACAGAGGCTTTTGGCATGAAGCAGGTAGATGGTCCGGTTCACCCAGCTCCCACCCCTTCCATTACTTATTTCTGACCCTTTCGCTTATTATAGCTCTACAGTTGTCAAGCCCTCATCTGATCGAATACCTTTGGTAAAATATATAGAAAACTAAGGCCTAGATGGAGGGAGACAGTGGAGCCTTCAGTCACAGAATCAGAAGCTATGCCGTCCAGCTACCCCCGGTCAACAAGAGCTAAAAATAAAAACCTCACAGGAATTCAATTTACCCAGGCCAGTCCTTCCTCCTAAAGCAACCTGGCTGCTCAGCCTCCATAGTCCTTTGGACTCAGATTCTTGGTAATGTTTCAGAATTATTTTTAATTTGGCTTTGATTCTGTTTCACTCAGTCGCCCACAATGAGCGGTGTTTGTGGCGAAGGGCTCGAACAAGCAAACAGGTGTAGGATCACCAGAGTTCAGGTGGAGACCGTAAAACCACCAACTTCCACTGGAAGCGAGAGGAAACCTCTTGTCCTGCCTGAGTAATGGCGCCTAGACGTTGGGCTGGGGTCAAACTGAGGAGTCTGCCTGCCACTCTTGTTTCCTGGGATTATGGCCTGGCCCGACCTGTAAGCAGTGATATTAGAAAAACCTGTCTTTGGGACTGTCCGTGCCCTTTCCATTTGGTTCATGACTCTATCTCCCCTTTTGGACGCAGGCCCATTTCTGACCCATTCTCACACTCTTCAGCAAAGATCTAGAACTCAATGTGCCTTTCCCAGTGAACATTCCAGCATTAGGCTTTGAGGTCATGAGGGAAGAAGAGAGTCCTCTGAATTGAAAAGAAGGTAGAAGACAAATTTAAGCAAACAGAAAGCTTGCTCATTCATTCATTCATTCATTCATTCATTCACTCATTCATTCATATAACAACCCAGTACTCATTACCTACTGGGCCATTTAGAAGATCTCCATGTGACTAACACACCCGCCCTACCGTCAGGGAGCTCACAAAACTGCATCCTAACCTTGTAGTGTGACACATGTGACGATGGAGGGAATCCTCTCTGGAGTCTCAGTTTCCACATTTGTAATAGAAGGTCCCCGTTAACTGACCCCAGCTAGCTGTTAAGAACAAACGAGGCCCGCGGATGTCAACATTCTTTACACACTACAAGCATCTTGTCACTTGATTACCATCACACATTACTTGTGCTCAAGGATTTGAATGACTGTGGAACAGTCTTAAGCAAATAAATGCAGAAGGAACATCTCTCTCTTCCTTACAGTAGAAATCTAACAAATGTAGACAGACTGATATAAATAGAAAACCACCCTTTGGCAATCCTTATAATAATAGTTGTCAGACAAGAATCATCAATGCTTGGTAAAGCTAGTGGTTTAACGTGTGACGAGGTACAGAATGTTTACATGATAAAGTGTCTTCTGACAAGAAGGTATTTATTAATTACAGAGGATAAAAATGGTCATTTTACAATAGAGAAAGCTAGCAGCCTCCACTTTAAGCAAAGTCAAAATCAGAAGAAACTGACAGCCTATGCCTTCTGATATAACACATTGGAAAAGGACAGAATACCATGTCTGGCATCCCAGCTGAAAATGCGTAAGCTGAGTCTCATCAGGAGGAGACATGGGAAAAATCGGCTGGAACATCCTGCAAACTCTCTGACTGGTACTTTTATAAACTGTCGTCGTCCTAAAAGACAGAAAGATGGAGAACTGTTCCAAGATTAAAGGAAGCTAAAGAGGCACGAATAGATTCAATGTATGATCCAGTGATCTCTTTAGCTGGATCGTGTATCAGAGGGATCACTGGAAGATCTGAATAAGGCCTATAGATCAGGTAATAGTTTTACATTAATGTTAATTTCCTAGTTGTGATGGTGGTTGTGTGAAGAAGAGTCTTTGTTTTTAGAAAATACACACAGAGGTACTGAGGAGTAAAGGGCATTGTGTCTGTAACTAAATTATCAAATAATTCAGGAAATAATATTAGAGAGAGAGAGAGAGAAGTTAAGCAAAATTGGTAAATATTAACACTGCGGAACTCTTTGTGCTATCCTCCGGAGATGTCTAGCTATGATTTCTGGAAACCCCAGATGCCAAATGTGTTTTCTCCATTTTTCATCCCTGTCTTCAGGGCTTCTGGTATTCATAGCAAGATGGGAGATGATGCTAAATGGGCCCATTCCCATAACTACCCATCCACACCACAGAGCAGTGTCGTTAAGACCGGCTCTCTTAGCTGAGCCAGCTGAGGCCTTAAAAATTTATCTCCTGGAACCTATAGCACAGCACCGTCTCTTTCATTCCTGGCAGAAGGCTATCTTGACTGTAGTGTGTCATGCCAGGGCACATCCATCATGCAGAAATCAGGTGGCAATTTGGTCCCTGGTGCTGTGTGCACCGTCTGACGCCTGATTGTTGTGCCGGACTCCTTATGTCCTGTAAAACCACTGGTAAAGTCAGCCTGGCCCTGGGCCCTTAGCATTTTGGGGAATCGTGAGATGTTCAGTCCCAGAGAACGGGCACAAAGTAATCTACCACCCTCAGCATGACCCAAAGATTAAACAGGAGAGTGGAGACAAGACTTTGTCCCCTTCCTGGACCTGCTTAAGACAACCTAGAGAAAGTGCAAGAGTGCCCCCTTCTGCCCAGAGTTGGAATTGTTTTCCTTGTTCCTTCAAACATATCAGCCTTAAGAGGACTTAACATCAAGACTTCTGGATAAAAACACGATTCCAGAACATGCATTTTTAAACACTATACCACAGTTGCCCCCTAAGCCAGCAATTACCATCCACAATAAGATTTCATCTTTAGTATTTCATTCGATCCCTTCAACCCCTTCTAGAGCAAAACAAAGCAGCTGCCATCATGTCCCCTCATAAGTGATTAGAAACAAGTGCACCTGTTCAAAGCTGATAATGGTACCAGAACAAAGAAACAGTTTGCTGAATAGGTTAGAAGCAGTAATAAACTAATTATTTCGGTTAAAAACCGAGTTGAGAAGAAATGGAAAAGAACACTGTGCTTGGAAATTGAAGACCAGGGTTCAACACACAATTCTACTCCTCACTAGTTGGGTGATGCTGAGTAGTTGTCATCTATAAAATGGGCATAATGCTAATGTGTAATTCGTAACTAGGTTGCCATACAGACTAATAACATCATTCTCATTAGCCCCAATTTACAGATGAGAAGACTGAGACTCCAAGGGTTAAATGGATTCCCCAGGAACATGCAGTTTGGGAGTGGTAGAGCCCAGTTTCAAACTCAGCTACATAGGACTACAGCGTCCCAGTTCCTTCCATGTCACCTTCTCCTACCATTATGGGGACTTAATGTTGACTATTTGAATGCCATCCACCAATAGGCCCATCCTCCAGCACCTAGTATAAAGTCTATTATAAAATAGGTTATTATTACACATTATTTGTTCAATAAACCAAGCCATGAATCAATGAGCGAGAGAGCTAATATAGGTTATTGATTCATTTGCAAATACTGTTACACAGTTGCCTGCATAACATGTGGGATATGATTGTCTCATGTTCACAAAGTCAAAAATATGTTTCTCCCAAGCTGACGTCATGTGTCATATATTAATATGTGTGTCTGCATTTGTAACACATATGTGTGTTTCCAAAAGAGGGGAAACAATATGAGAATAACACTAAGGAAAAATAAAAAGCAGCCTCTAGCATGCCAACAGCCCCCTCGGAGCAAGGTGAACGCCACGCGCCTGTCTTTGGAAAGCCAGGAAGCTCTCTGGGTATGATCCCTGCCCACACCTCAGCTAGCAGCCTTACTCCGAATGGCAGAGAGAATTGTGTTTGAGAAACAGTTCTGGCTCCTCTCTCCATCCGTGTTCGGTGCTCCAAAAAGGTCAGCTTGGAAACTGGATCTATTTCTGAGAACACTGGTGCATTTCCAAGGTTCTGGTTCAGAGTGGAATATCAAAGAGCTTTGTGGTCAAATCACCAATGTGATCAGGTAACCTTTCGTCACACGATAAAAGCCACCGGCACCTGCCTCCACCTTGCCGCGCTCCAGAAAGGGGTCTGTGGAGACCGAACTGCCAAGGCCTCCTCAGACGTGTAACTCTGGCCGCCAAAACAAACCCAGTTGCCTTTTCCACTTGCATTTCATGTTGTATGATTTCGAGACCCTTGTCCTCCTATGTCTCCTTGGCTCTGGTTTGCAAGCTATACTGGAAAATTGGCTGACCTCACAGACTCATCGGTCGTTAGGAGCCACAGCTCTGGTTCTTACTCCATCACTGACCAGCTATGTGATTTCGGCAGTTTCTCGTGACCCCTCTGAGCCTCAACTTTCTCATCTATAAAATGAGATTTGGGATACGTAGAGGCTTCAATGAGTAACCTAAGGGAAGCTCCAGAATGCTAATCAACTGGAAGTGCTCATTAAGCTGAACTTAACAAATAGAAGTATAGTTTTTAATTATGCAAAAGGTGGGAGTGGGTTTTGTAGAAAACAGGAGGTCATGAAATTATACTCCTCTTTCAAGGCGCAGCCGAAGCACCGCCTCCTCGGGAGCTTCCGTGCATCCCTGCGGCAGAGCCGAGCGGGTCTCCCGGAGCCTCGCCCAGCGCCCCGTTCCTCCCCAAGCACACTCCTCTGTGACCATTTGTCTACCTGTCTGCAGTCCCCACCCAGACTGCAATTAGTCCAAAGGCCATAGTCATGTCTCCTGAATCCTCCTCTCTCCTCCACTCAGCACAGATCATTTAATAAAAAAGACTCACGGAAGTCATTGACCTGAAATTTTAACAACCAACGTAAGATGGCTGGTTACTCAACCAAGCATTGCACTAAAGAGTAAAATGGGAAGATTCTTATGCTTTTAAAAAAAAATGACTGTGAGGCTCAGACAGAGGACGTGACTCACCTGAGAACAGAATGCTGGTGACAAAACTCAGATGGAACCTGGGATCTTTTGACTCAAGACCAGAGCTACTTCCTCATTCATGTATCTTCTTCAAGAGAGGACTGCCCAGTTAAATGTGAATTTCAAATAAACAGCAAATAAATTGTTAGTATAAGTATGTCACATGCATAATTTAGGACATACGTATACTTGAAAAAATACTTGCTATTTATCGGAAATTTGAATCTCACTGATGTCCTGTATTTTCTTCCTTAATTTGGCAGGCCTCCTCCCGGACTTCGGCGTGGACCTAGTTCATCAGCCCTCAACCATCTGGTTGATGCGGGCCAGGTGGCACGTTTTATGAAAGCGGGAGGGACAGGGAAGGAAGAAAAGTGTGGCACTAATTGGAGAGCTCTGGAGACCCTGATACCACAGGAGGCTTGGTTCAGGCACCCGAAGAAGAGCTGAGGTGAGAAGCAGCACAGCAGAGAGGGAAAGGACGGGGTGTGGTGGGGAGAGCCAGAATCCCACGGAGACGCTGCCCCCACCCATTGAGAAACTCCGAAACGTTGCAGTAAAAATATATCAAGTGAGGCCATGGATGTGGTGCTGAGGTCTGGCACACGGCAAACTCCCCAAAGTAACTTTAGTTATTATTCTTATTTTTGAAGGAATGAGAAGTAGCATTTATTGAATATGTTGCATGTGCCCAGCAATGAAGTAAGAACTATACATACATTATCTCATTCAAACCTCGTAACAATTATCCAGGGTAGTCACTGTCATTACTTGCACTCTACTAGGGCTCAGAGAAGCTGACACTTGCCCAAGGCAACGCAGATACTAAGTGGTAGAGACAAGATTTGAACCTAGGTCTGCTTAAGCTTAAAATCTCCCTTCTTCCACTGCACCAAGCTGCTTGGAAGTGTTGGAAGTGTCCTTTTAAGATCTTTGTCTTCTGATGGCCTTTTCAGTGCTGATACCCACTAGGAGACTTGAAGACATTATTTTGATCCTCATCCAAGGATATGCTTTATCGATTCTAGAGAGAGAGGAAGGGAAGCGGGGTGGGGGTGGGGGGAGAGCAAGGGAGAGAGCGAGAGAAAAGTACTGACGTGAAAGAGAAACACCAATCAGTTGCCTCCCGTACACACCCCGACCCAGGACGGAACATGCAACCTAAGTGTGTGCCTGACTGGGAACTGAACCCTCCACCTTTTAGTGCACAGGATGACACTCCAACCAACTGAGCTGCACCGCCAGGACTTAAAGATATTTTTGAATGGGTTCCAGCCATTTTCTTCTGGAACGGCCTTCTGACCCCTGCCTGAGGGAGGATGCATGGCAGTAGGAAGGGCTGTCCCCTGCTGCCTCTCAGAGATTAAGTGCCAGAGGGTCTAATCCAGAATGGGGTATCTGAACAGGGCCTTGTCCCTCTTCCAGAACCCTGAAGTGACCAGCGCCTTGAGCAGGGCGCACTTTGGGCTGTGACGCCCCATGCTCACCCCAGTGCCCATTCTCTGCCTCATCTCTCTTGGCCCAGAGCCAGGGGTGGGCTGTGGAAAGACATGAGGGTGGACAAGTCTGAATGGAGCCCCCCCTCCAATAACCACACCCCCCAGCCCCAATTCAGTTAAAGATTGCAGGAAGTGGTTTGTCCGTTTAGAAGTCATCTCAGCTCTGGGGCCTTTCTGAGAAATGAACTTGCAATTCTCTAAAGATAGATTGCGCAAAACAGGAGGGGGCAGCCCCCAAGGACCCTCCAACAGAACTCTCCTGAGGACTTCCAGAGAGCAATTCAAGCGCCTGCCACCCTTCCCTGCCCCCTCCAGCAGCTGCCGGCCCTGAATGGGCCAAATCAACGCTCCACTCTGTGGTGTGCGCTCTTGTGCAAGGCTCAGGTTTCGTGTCCCCAGTGAACACACTTTGTGCTGAAGAGCTGAAGAGGCGGGGTGGGGGGTGGGAGGAGGGAGCACAGGGTGAGAGGAGTCAAA
>PVJD01012695.1:0-38188 GCA_004026545.1 Mormoops blainvillei | reverse complement strand
GGGCGCTGCCTCTGGCTCAGGAGTCCTACAGCGCCCCACTGCACCCGCTCCGCCGGCTTGACCGTTTCTGCCCGCTAGAGCTTCCCTGGTGCGGTCCCCACTGGAAGCCTGTGCCGGGCATCTTCAGCGTGCCGCAAGCCTACCGCACCGAGAGCTCCAGCTACGGCAGTTTGAAGCCCGCGCTCGTCTGAGCGGCTGGCCCAGCCCCGCCGCAGACACTATACCCAAGCGGCGCAATTCCAGCAACTGAGCCCAGCAACTGAGCCCAGCAACTGAGCACATCGAAGGCGGGACTGAGTTTGGGAACCCCGCCCGTCAAGTGGGGCTGGGCACACCTACTGGGCTGTGGGCAGGGTGAACCACACACTGGATTATGGGCGCTGTAGTGGGCGGGGAATATGTACTTTGGAGCTGGGGGTCAGCGAGTGGGAAGTGCCCCCTGTGGCAGGTGGGGCTGAGCTTATCTTAGTCAATGACAAAGTTCAACGCAGTTCCAGCCGGGGTCTCTACTGCTCATTTGGATAAACTGAAAAAAACACAAGGAGGACTGGATGGAGCAGACATGGCCTTTATTACATTACAGGGCGCACCAACGGCTGCAGATCCGTGACGCAGGACCGCGTCTCCCTGAGTCTGAGACTTGTTTTAAGGGGTCCCAAACAAAGGGGGCACGTGTCTTGCACGTGAGTCTAAACTCCATCACCTCAGGGTGCACGTGCAAAGAAGAAAGGCCAAGAAGCAGTCACGACACGGGACCAGAAGCCTCTCCCAAAAGGAGATAGGGAGGGAATTACAGTCCATTTCCAAAGCCACACACGTTCCTTCTGGCAGGAGCCCTCCGGCCAGCCTTCCATCATGGGGGTGGGAGGGCCCATGTCTAGCACGACCCCACACTCCGCCCCAGCATTGCCCCTCCACCTCACATTCCCTGCGTTACTGTTTTTCAATAGGGGACCTGTGTGGTGAGCGTGTTGGCGCATGGCATCCATATACCACAAATACAGTAAAGGCTACGTCCCAAGACTAACAATGCAAGACAAACCCAAACCCTAGGAGAACGGAACGCTACCAAGAACCTAAGAGAGTTCCACCAAGTTGTAAAGGGGTCAGAGGCGATGACCGACATATGATTAATCTTGGCTCCTAAGGTAGTTAAGGCTTGGGGTCCACTGTGAGAATTCTCGGGGATATGTATGCAACGCTCCATGTGCAGAATGGCACGGGTACCCACCTGGGCGGCAGTGAGCAAATCTAATGCCATTCCATTCTGCAGCACAGCCTTTCTCATTTGAGTTACCTCATCAGAAACCAGGGCTATGACGTGTCTGGTGTGGTTAAGGGCTATGGCAATGTGATTCTCTAGGGCCTTAAGGGCTTCATGGGTTGGACCAGTACCGGTAGGGGGTACAAAAATGGCTAGGGGGTAGAACCACCATTCAGAGCACTTGACTCAACAGCGTGCCTGAAATGAGCCCCAATTTCGAGGGACACTTGGGTGAGTATTTAACACTCACCCTGGGATGCGTGGTTCTGCCCAGGTGCAACACCCAGTCCAAATGAATGGGGGGTAAGGCCAACCATACTGGCCACAGGCCCACAGGGCTCCCTATGGGACAGGACAGGCCTGTGCCCGGCTGGTAGACTGCCCCTAGTGGTCTGTAGTAGTCATTACCGTTATCTCCTTGCATAGGGCTGTGGGCATCCACCCAGGAACCGAACAGTCTCATGTAAGTACCATTTCTGCATTTGATACATATCAGCACGGACTGTCACACCTCTACCTGTAATGCTGACAGCCACCCCACACCGTCCCAAACTGTGTACAAGAACCCTGGCTTGGTGCGGTTGGCCTGTTCTCTCACGAGGGAAAACACCTTTTCACACGCCTGCTCGAAAAAGGGGTCGGGAATTTCCCAGCCTTGCAGTCCGTCCCAACGTGACTGGTTCTCAGGGTGGATCCACCGTGCTAGGCCGGCGGAGGCAGCAGTGGGAAATTCCGTGCGGGCCCAGCCATCGGAACAGCTGCTGATGGCCACTAGCATCTGGCCCACTGTGGAAAGGAGTTTCCAGAACACAGTCTAGAGGGGATGAGAGATGTTTAATAGGAACTAGTAAAGGCAGAACTTGGTGGCCTGGTAATACACATCGACAGTCTGGTCTTTGGTTAATATGGTTATACCAACTGGCGGGTGCCCTGGCCGTTGGTACCATGCCTTGTCTGGCCCGGCGCACAGGGCCTCCTGTACTCGAAGGGCCAAGGCGGTTGTGCGTACCTGCCAAAGTGAGGCTACGGGAGTTCCCTTAGGAACTGAGGTTTGCTGTGCGTTGTGACAAACAAGGGTGAGGGGCCAAGAGGCCATTACCATGGGTGCCAGCTGCAACCCCATGACGAGTCCCTGCCCCCAAGGAGCCACCAAGGAACACCAGTGGGACTGTACCTGCACCTTCCAGGACCAGGGGAGGGTGCTTTCCCCTGCGGGTATGTTTTGGGGTGCTGGCAAGAGCATGTTATTTCGTTGTCCCAGCCCAGGGCACAGCAGAGGTTCCTGCGTACGTAACTGTAGGCGAGAGGTGCTGCCCAAGGTTTAGAGGCGGGGATGATGGGATGCTTGTCCTACGCTAGGCCATTCAAGGTTCGCAGGCAGTCAGACAGGCGGGTCGTCCATCCCTGGAATGAGCTGGGATCAGTCTTCAGCGCATCTTTCAATGAGGCTGCTCCAGTGGGGCTGTATGGCGGATGGAATCTCCAATCTGTATGGAGGGCGTCTGCCCATTCTTGTACCGGATGTCCCGTGAAATGGGTGCCTTGGACACTTTCAATGGCGTCTGGGGTCCCATGGGCAGCACAGAGGAGCTTTAGGCCTCAGATGGCGTGGCTCGCTGTGTGGTCCACTTGCATGGCCTGCTTGCAGTAGGTCAGCAGTTGTGTCCATGCACACCAGGGCATAGTGTAAGCCTCGGACAGTGGTAGGGGGCCAGCGAAGTCGACCTGCCAGTGGGTCGGTGGGGCGTCCCCCTGTCGCAGGCCCCCCATGTCTTGGGACAGCCGGTGAGGGTGCTTCTCTGCACAGGTGGTGCATCACTGACAGGCCACGACTATGTTGGAGTAATGGAGAGATAGGCCCCAAGCCTTTACCGCTTCCCATAAAGCCTTCTGTCCTGCATGGCGCATCTTTTGGTAGAGCCACTCAGCCATGTCTTTGCTGGAGCCCCTCCCAACCGGTAGACGTGTGCCAGGTCGTCGGCTAGGCATTCGTTGCCTGGGCTGTGGACAGGTTGGTGTCCATGACGTGGTAAAGCATTAGTACCATTTCCAGACTATGTCCGTAAGTGTCCTTCCATAAGCCCTGACCCCACAAGGGTTTTCCAGCCACTTGCCAACCAATGGGGCAGCCACAGGGTCACTCCTCTGACCACAAAACAGCTGTCTGTGCAGACGGTCACCGGCCCAGGTTCTCGGGTCATGACTATCCACAAAGCTCTTGACTCAGCTCATTGGCTACTGTGTCCTGAGCCATCGTCCATCCCCACGCTGTCCGTGCTGAGCTAGTAGCCCTCCACACCCCGGCAGGAGCCACCAGCGTACCAGGCGTCCTCAGGCACAGAACCCCGTCCCTCCTTAATAGGACACCCGGATGTGGGAGGAGGAGCAGGGGCCTCCGTGCCCACGTCTTGGTCAGCCACCGAGCCAAGGAGCTGCTGCAGATCTTGGCTCAGAGGGCCCGTCGCCAGTTTGCTTCTCTGTTGGAGATGTGCACTCCACTTAGTCACAGTGGCCGTCTGCACTGCTGAGCATGTGGTCGGTTTACCACATCCTGTTCCCAACCAGCGATGGGATAGGTAGCATGGCCTTGAACCTCAGCCGGCCTGCGAATGGCTTCAGTAGCTGGGGCAGCCTAGCAATCAGTGTTCACTTGTTGCTCTATGGAGCTGTACTGAGGCTCCACCCCCTTCCAGAGCAGGGACCAGAAGCCACCTGGCGTCTGGGTGTGCCCTCACCATTACCAGAGTCCCAGACATAGCCTGCGTGGGTGACGAGGACATCCAAATCATACGCCTGAGACCGGTCTATGACCCTCAGTGCTTGTACTACCTTCACCACTTGCTTAGCAGCCTTGAAGGCCTGGACATGTTCTTCCCCTCAGTCCTGGTGGCTCCTTTGTGGGTGAGGTGAGAAAGAGGCCACACTGGCTAAGTATGGTATGAAAACCCACTGGTACCCCAACAACCCTGAAACTTCCTATAATTGCCTCGGCTTCTGCGGGATGGGGGAAGGCCTGAATCTTACCTATCACGGTGGCAGGTGTCACCTTTGTCTTACCAGACCAAACACCACCCAAGAATTTCACAGACAATCCAGGTCCCCGGATTTTGTTGGAAGTGACGGCCCATCCTCGACCCTGGAGGTGAGCCCACAGCTGAGGCCTGGCGTGTTCTAACTCTGTCAGAGAATCAGAGGTCGGCATGATGTCATCCATGTCATGGTACAATCCATGCGGCTAAGTCTTCAGCCACAAGGCCGTGGCAAGCAATAGGACTGTGCAGGTAACCTTGAGGTAGAGCACTAGATGTTCACTGGCCGCCTTCCAGGTGAAGCCAAACTGGCGCTGGCTTTCAGGCTCAATATCGATAGAAAGGTGTGAGTGACATCTGGTACCTAATGGTAGGGGCCCAGCTCATGGCTGAGCTGGTCCAAGGGGCTAGCTATGTCAGGCACGGCTGCAAAGAGAGGGGGAATTACTTTACTTTGTCCTCTATAATCTACAAGCACGTGCCAGGTTCCATCCTGCTTTCGGACAGGCCACACAGGTGAGTGGCAGGGGCTGCGGGCCAATCTGATGACGTTTACCTTATGGCCACTATTCTACAGGGAGTAGGAAATGACACAGGCGGGTGTCTGGGATGGCCTCTCAAAACGGCCTTCACAACCCATATTTGGAGGCAAAACTCTCCCATAGGGGTCTGTAGGCGCATGCCGGCTACAGTGCCAATTCCTAGGATCTTCTCAGGGATTGTGGGGGACATATACATTCTAGGGGCTTGGTGGTAACTGCCCTATTTCAAGAGTCAGTGTCACAGCCCGCACCCAAATGGACTGTCCTCCATAACCGTCCATGGCAGTTATGGGCTCCCCAAATCTCTCTGGGTTACCATGCATAAGAGAACATTCTGCACCGGTATCAGCTAAAACCAATACTCTTTGTACATTCTTTGGGGACCAGTAAATAGCAAGTTTTACATGTGGCCTCCGGTTCCCACTGGGTCCCCGTGAACGGGTCCCTCGACCATCCCCCTATGCAAAGACCCCTCCCCGTGGATCATCCTCCAGATGGGCCGGAGGCAACTGTACAGGCGGGGCAGCTATGAAGGCAGCCAAGCAGCGAGTCGGCTCTGGGGGCGCTGAAGGGACCGTTCCTGTGGACGGTGTCCATTCCAGCGTTCGGACAGTAGATGTCATTATGGGCTGGGACTGTTGCTCAGGTTTCGGTTGCAGCCACAAACTTACGAGAATGCCGTCAGGCTTCCTGTCACACTTTATCTGCCCTAGCCTGTCCGGGGTCATTGCAGTCATTTGCAGGTTACTTTCACTGGACCGTTCTGCTTATGTTTCACAGTTGGATTCTCTCCCTTTTTTCCTTCCTCGTCCTCCTTTTCCACCCATCTTATTCCTTTCTTTCGTCTCAGCAGCTCTACTTCCCCTAGGTCGGCAACTGTCTCTGCCACTGCTTGTCCAAAATCACCCACCTTGGTGGACAGAATAGGTATCGGTGTGCCAAAATATGCCAGGGGGCGCTGTTCGCACAGTACGGTCCCTCATTCCCGTGATAACCCTTTCCACATCTGGCCCATGGCACTGCGAGCGACAGATGGCGTGTCACATGCCCAACTCCCGGATGAACTGCTAGGGTTCCAGCACTGGTCCAGCGTGGGTTAGAGGAGGGTAGATACCCCCCTCATTAGGCCACACTGCCCTACAGCCAGCCATTAACCACGTAAGGAGAGCAGTTGTGTGCCTGGCTTGGGATCCGGCCCTGAGAATTCTTTGTCTCAAAGAGGGCTGGGTGGTGACAGAAGACATAGGTTTTAATTTATCCCCTGTAAGCAAAATGCCATCAGCTCCTATATCACACAGACGCAATAGCCACCCCATGATGGATTTGAACCCTTTCTGCCTGAACTTAGCAGCCAGCTCCACTAGTTCTGCAGGGGTGTTGGGACGCACCGTAGTGTTCGAGGTCTGCTGGGGGGCCCCACTGGAGCGCCCTGAGTGGCGCCCCCGGCTGTTGCGTCCTAATCTTCGGAGTCATAATCAGATGAGCCATAATCTTCCCTTCTCCCACCTCTATGGCCTCCGTGCTCTCATCTAATTTCTCCTTCTGAGTCACTTTCACTTTCAGCCATAGGATCCCACCTGCAAGGATTCCACTCGGACTCTGCTACCATCGCCAGTATACTACGGGGCGGGTGCTAGTTGTCGTCCACATACCCTGGCAAAGCGACACGCTAGGTCCCGTAATTGCTCACTGGTCTGTTCTGTTTGTCTCCCTAGGGTGCCTTATAGTTCGCCATTAGGAGACACGTTCCTTTCCAGCTTCACTTCCTCTTCCAAACACCCAGCTCGCACCTCTGCCTCTATCCGTCTCTCGTTGCCCGCCGTAGTCCTGCCAACATTAGCCCGCCCACAGTGGTAGTAACATGGCGGAAGTCTTTCTTTTTCCCTAGGGCGCACTGTTTGCCCACGTGCCTGCAAGGCTTGTAGGAGGCCATCGGCAGTTTCAGGGGTGTCCCCCCAATCCCATGGCGGTGCCCATGTACCAAGGCTTGCCAACTCGTACCACATATAATTTGCTGGCCAGCCAGAGATTCCTCCTGGCATCCCCATCACTCTGCACAATGTCGCCCACAGTTAGCTCAGCCTGGGGAGTTCCTCGCAATTACGCCAATTGTAATGCAGGAGGTCGAGCCGGGGATCTCGACTGCTCCTTCGGATAAACCAAAAAACCCACGAGAGGGACTGGGTGGAGCAGACAAAGCCTCTATCACTCACATTACAGGGAGCACAGGTGGCGGCAGATCCGCGAAGCAGGACTACATCTCCCTGCGACCAAGGCTTGGGGTTCTAGACCAAGGGGGCGTGTCTTACGCATGACCCTAAACTACATTACCTCAATGTATTTGTGCGAGGAGAAAAAGTCATGAAGCAGTCACACGGAATAAGAAGCTTCTCCGAAAAGGAGATGAGGAACGACAACCCATTTCTAAAGCCACATACATTCCCTCCTGCCAGGGGCCCTTCCCAGCCTTCCATCATGGGAACTGGAGGGGCTACATCCAGAACGACCCCACAAAGTTAACAGTCTACACCGCTGCTGTTTGCTGGGTTGGCTCCAGCACCCTGGTTTCTGGGGGCTAGAGTGTGGGGGCATGGCGCACCCGCTGAATTCCCATGGGGACGCATATCTGAGCGCCGGCGAACCTATTTCCTGAGCACAGAATGCAACATCGAAGCCAAGCCCCTCCTGCGAGGCTGGACTCTGGCTTCCAGTCTAGGGCAGGTGGAGCAGGGTTGAGGACACTTTCTCCACCAGCATGCCAGGGTCGTTGGAGGGGTGAGCTCCAGCCTTCCCCTGGGACCCCCCATAACAGGCAGACAGGGCTAGCACAGCCAAGGGCTTCCTACCCGCTATTTCCTGGGCCCCCAACACGGCCTCTCTAGCACCCGAGGACTGAGTCTGTAAAGTCAGCTGTCACCTAGGGTGTCCCCTGCTTCTTGGTGCCAAGCCGCTCAGGGAACGGGGGGAGGGGTGCTTCACTCAGCCACCCCTGCACTTCCCTGGCCTTGTCCCTCGCCCCCGAGGAGATTAGTGTCCAGGTTACCCCGCCATGCCACCCCCCGCAGTGGCCTTGCCGCCCGCCCCCACAGCCTACAGGTATAAGACCAGGTGAACACAACGGCGAAGCACCGAGGATGGAGATGCTCCAGGTAAGGCTGTAGGGCCCCGAGTACCTCGCAACTCCACCCAGAACACAGCCGGCAGGAGGCGGCCTGGGACCCAGTGAAGGAGGTCTCTTTCTGGAACAGCGTGGACAGCCAGCAGGCCTCCTGCTGGGAGAAGGGAGAAGCAGGGTTTCTGGATGCGGGCATCTGGAGTCCATGTACCCGAATGGGGGGCCAAAGCAGAGGGGAGGACGGAAGCTGTTCGGCAGGGACGCTGGGTCCGAGTGCGCGCGCGTGGGGGTGGGAGCGTCGGGGCTGGCCCTGAGCCCGTGGCCTTATCCCAGGGGCTGCTTTTGTGGCTGGCGCTGAGCATGGGTGGGGTGCAGGCATCCCAGGAGCCACTGCGGCCGCTCTGCCGGCCCATCAATGCCACCCTGGCTGCCGAGAAAGAAGCCTGCCCAGTCTGCGTCACCTTCACCACCAGCATCTGTGCCGGCTACTGCCCCAGCATGGTGAGCTGCCCTGAGCTGGCGGGGGTGAGCCCTGCTGGCCGGAGGACGGGTGCTGCCACCTCGGCGCCGGGCTGGACCTCACAGGGCCTGGCTTACAGAAGACAGGTGGCAGCAGGGTGGAAGGGCAGCCTGTCCCCCTGGGCAGGGGTTGGGGAACTGGAGTCAGAGTTGGGCAGGTCAGAGGGAGAGTACAGCGGGTCGCCTGAACAGGCGAGTCTGAGATTTGTGGGGGGCAGCGGGGAGATCAGGAGAGGGCTTGGCCCTGAACAGGGGCCCATGCCACTGCCACCCGTCCCTCCTCCAGGTGCGGGTGCTGCCGGCCATTCTGCCACCTGTGCCCCAGCCAGTGTGCACCTACCATGAGCTGAGGTTTGCCTCCATCCGGCTCCCCGGCTGCCCGCCCGGCGTGGACCCGATGGTCTCCTTCCCTGTGGCCCTCAGCTGTCACTGTGGGCCCTGCCGCCTCAGCAGCTCTGACTGCGGGGGTCCCAGACCCCAACCGTTGGCCTGTGACCACCCCACCCTCCAAGACCTCCTCTTCCTCTAAGGATCCCCTGACCCCAGCTTCCTGTGCCCATCTCGGCCCCAGCTTCGGGGCCGGCAGACGAGCCCCTCCTCTTCCAATAAAGGCTTCTCAAACTGCTCCCTGAGGCGGTCTTTCTTTGAGTTCCGGGTGCACACACACCACGCACACACACACGACACATCCAGTTTCAGAATCTTTTTATACAAAGTCACAGTGTCAGAGCTCTGGTAGAAAACGGGCGGGAAGGGTGAGGCAGGAGGGGGAACGTCAACTCAGGAGGTGTCCATGGTCTCGCCTTCTGTGGGGAGAAGAAAGGCCATGTGGTCACTGTGGCCCAGAGGCCAGGCTCCCTCCCTCCCACCTCTCCAGGCGACCCTGGGGCCCCGAGGAGGGGCGGCACCCGGAGGTGGGGCGGCGGGACACTCACTGAGCTCGTTGAAGAGGAAGGCGTCCTGGTACTCCTTCATGTACTGCGTGGAGCGCGACTCGTCCAGGAAGAGGGAGTAGACCCGCTTGATGTCGTCTACCTGCACCTCTGTGCCCTGGGGGGACAGTGAGGCCTCAGCGGGGCCCTTCTTGGGAGGAGAGGCAGGACAGGGACCCTGGGGCCACACAGCCTGGGTTCAAATCCCACTGCGGCTACCTCCTGGCTGTGGGCCCAACCTCTCCATTCCTCAGTAAGACGGACTTGGTATCAACTTAAGAGTCAACAGGTACTTACTGAGCACCTACTATGCGTCGGGCCGGGAGATAGAGCAATAACCCGAGACCAAAGGCCCCGCCCCTGAAGACGTGTGTTCCAGGACTGAATGCAACGGCCCCTTGAAGCCCTTGGAACAGCGGCCCACTCACTCGACCTCGCCCCAAGGGCACGCTTGGCAGGCCAACCTTGCGTTTCCGGCACACCAGGCTGGCGGCTGTGATGAGCTGGATGGCGTAGCGCAGGGAGGTCTCCAGCCCGATGCGGGTCAGCACGGTGTAGGCGTCCTCGCTCATCTCCACGTCTTCCTCCTCGCACCTGCAGGCAGGTGGGGGTTTGGGGCTTGGGCAGGGCCAGGTGCCTGGCTGCGGCAGGCCCCGGTCCCTCTCTCTCCCACGGCAGTCACCGGTGCCTCCCTCCCTTCTCCCACAGGGGCCCCCTTGTATCAGAGGCCACTGCCTGGCTGCCCGGCCCTGCTTCTTACAGCCCCAGACACTGGGGGCCAGTCATCCTCCCACAAGGCCCCATTTGTCAAACTGGGTGGACACCCGGCCCTGCCCGCACCGGATGCGAAGGATCTGCTTCGTGTCCTTCTCGCTGTAGGGAGAGGTGGAGACAATGAGCAGTCGGTCCAGCAGGTCGATGGGGATGCCGTGGGGGCTCTGGTAGCTGGTACCCCGGATCCTGATTGGAAAGAGAGGGCTGTCAGCGGGATGTTCCCAGAGCCTGGCTCTCCATTCCGTCTTCTTGGAATCCTCCCCCCGACCTCCTCCACCACAGCCCACTCACTGGGCCAAATACCACTTAACCTTCAGCTCGGAGCTGACGTCGGTGCCTGGCTACGTGGCCGGCCCCAGCTGCGTCACTGCCACCGAACCCGGCTGGTCTGAGCCGGATGGCTACGTCTGGGGTTACTGGCTCAAGGTCTACTCCTGCTGCTCCCCACACAGCGCAGGGAGGAGGCACTAGAATTCATTACTGGTGGGAGTTACATGCTATAAAATGGGGGCGATCACTCGATCAGCAAATGCTGAACCACTGGTCCTAGGGAAAGACATGGTTACTTTCTTGTGGGTCTTTGGTCACAATATTTTTGTCAACCAACCAAGATGCTGCCTGGTTTGATGTGCTTCTGGGGTTTTGGGGTTTTTTTTTGTATTTTGTTTTTTGTTTTTTGAGAATAAAGCTGGAGACAGTGAAACAAGGAAAGGCTTAGGATAGAAAAAGAACAAGATAGCGCAGGCGGTGCTGCTTTGGCTCATTGGAAAGTCGGAGAAAAGGGGACCTTGGAGACAGGTTCAGGGGGTGAGCCCGGGACGAGCTGCTGCTGCCCACTGCTCCCCTGGTTGCGAGTCTCCTGGGGTCCCTCACAGTTTTGGAGATGTTGCCTGTGGGGTAAGAAGGGGGAGAGGAAGGCGTGGGGGTGCTCCTGGCGGGGGAGGTTGCGCCTGTGCTTCTGTTTAAAGACAGTTTATTTAGTACATGTTATTGACTCATTCCCACTGAACTCATGGCCAACTGTGTCATAACTCGTACCCTAATGAAGCTCATCTCTGTAAGGCACATCCCAACCTTCTTGGGCTTAGGGAGACAGGACAGCTGGGGGCCGTTTTAAACAGCAATACCACCAACAAAAAGCACTGAATGTGACAAATGTGGCACTAAGTAGATGACGACCAGGGTCCTTGTTGACAGCACGTGAACTGAAAGCAGAAGGCAGAGCATCGTCGCCTTGTTTGAGCTTAGACTGGAGTGTCTGCCACTCCGCACGTGAACGCAAATGACCACGGAAGCACCACGAAAATCCACCTGGGGGCTGCAGGTACATTTTAGAAGGAAGTAGATCCACAAATACAGAGTCTGCCAGTAACGAGGAGAGACTGAGCCCCGGCCCCTCGCAGGCGGTGCCCGAGCGCCGTCCCGCACGGGGAGCCGCAGCTGCTGCTAACGCCCTCAGCGGGTCCCCTCTGGTCCTCAGTCCTCTGGAGGTCAAATTCTGCAATTGGCCTGGGCAAGTCACCAGGCCTTGCTGCCATGTGTAAAAGGGGGCGGAGACAACACCTGCGTCCGGGGCCTCTTTTGAGGCTCCGAGACATTCATCTGGGAAAAGCTGCAAGCCCAGAGCCAGGGAAAAACCTGCCATCGCCCCCCGCGGCCACGTCCCTCTCTTCCCTGCGATGACCACCAGCCCCAGCAGGCAGTGTCAGCTGCCATGTGACTACAGCTCTGGAGACGACAGTCCCCCGGCCCCCATGCCACCAGGCACAGCCAAGCACCTGAGTGCGGCAGGAAAATGGGTCTCAGTGAATGTGCTGGGTGCGGCTTCTGGGCCCAGCCCACTGGGGGGCCGTTCGGTCCCCACTTTCTTCTCCCTTCCTCTGGGCCAAAACGTAAATGAGGGGGGAAAGAGCCTGCTGGGAGGACTGCAGGGCCATGGGCGCTGGTGACAACCCAGGACAGAGGTTCCCAAGCTTTATCAGAGCCCGGTGGCCTTCATGTTTCAAGACTTTCCCCACGGCGTCCTCAGACCAAAAGAAACACTCAGTCCCACGTCACTCAGTAAGCAGTTAGGTCCGAGAGACCTGACTGCAGCGAGCGGACACGGCGTCCAACCCACATTCCCGCGCGTTCCTCAGCCACCTCAGCTACCCACAGGGCTGCGCGCTTCACACAGCACCCTGGTGCACGAGGTGTGCCGAGGTGAGATGGTGCACATGGTTTGAGAAACTATGGCCTTATGGCAGAAATACGGTCGCCGGGCTTCCTTACGAGCTGCCAGTAATACTGGCCCTGACCACCTACCCACTTTGAGGGAAAAGTACACCCTCCAGCCTCCCGGCCGCAGAGCCTGTGGGTATCCTGTGACAGCAGCTAAGCCCACACCTTCCTAACACCGCACGCAACAAACACGCCCTGCTCGCCCTGGGGTCGCCCCCACCCCCCCCACCCCCAGCCCTCCTCTTCCCAGAGGCCTTTGCAGGGCCGGCAGCCAGCTCACCGGGTGATGCCGCGGTTGGTGGCCATGATGAGCACAGGAGCCATGTCACTTTCCAGGGCCCGGTTGAGGAAGGAGAAGCTCTCGATGTCCAGCATGTGGACCTCGTCAATGAACAGCACCTGGGAGCCATCGGGCCGTGTGTCAAACCCACCCCCGTGCCCCTGCTTCTCCCACTGCCGCTCACCCCCAGCCGCCACGCCCGGTACCCACTCCAGGTATGATCTCCGCCTTGCCCTCCTCACGCCACTCGGCCACCTTGGCATTGATCTGCTCTCGGACTTCAGACTTGATCTCCCCTGTGTCGCCTGTGGGAGGCAGGCATGGGATGGAGGAGGCCGTCAGAGCGGAGACAGGGATCTGGGGCCGGAGGAGGGTGAGGAAGGAGGAAGACAACGCACCAGGGACAGAGGAAAGGAGACCAAGGCTGGAGTGGCAGAGGGACAGGAGGGCGAGGGGTCTGAAATGTCCCCAGAGAGGAGGGAGAGAATGCAGGCGGGAGAAAGGCAGGTGCGTGCCATCAGACCGCCTGAGAGGGATTCGGCGGCAGCGGAGGAGGGAGAAAGCACACGCAGGTGGAGAAAGCAAAAGACAGCCAGCAGGGGCTGCCAAGAGCCTGGCGGGGGTGGGCCATATGGCAGGATGGGGGCTCACAGGGGCGAGGAGGGTGTGCCGAGGTGGGATGGTGGGGCCTCACCTGAGAAGAGGGCCAGGAAGCCCTGGGTGCGGGAGTTGATGACGTCGATCTCATGCAGGGACACGGTGTGCACCACCTCCTTGCGTTTCTGGAGTTCCCCATCCGGGCACTGCACGAACTTGGTCTATGGGGGCAGGGTGGGGCAATAATGGCAGAGGAGAGAGTGAAAGGGGGCCCAAAGGGGCTCTGTGTAGGGCAGACTGGGGCTTCCTGGAAAGGAGCTGGGAATCCAGATGGGGGTTGCCTGGTAGGTCCAGTAGGTAAGTCGAGAGCACTCAAGGGTGCGTGGCTTCCTGGGGGACCTCGCAAACCATGAGCATAGTGCCAAGCTGAGGGGCCCCCACTGTCCTAGAGGGTACAGGGAAGAATGAGGAGTACTAGGGACATGGGGCTGGGAACAGGAGGATCCAGGGAAACACCCTGGTGCCTGGAGTCAGGGGTCCCCGGAGCCCCGCAGCACCTGGGAGCCCATGGCGTCGTAGTCGCGGGCGCGCGTGAAGGAGCGGCCCAGCTTAGAGATCTTGCCCGTGGCCTTGTCGATGGTGATCACGTCCCTGCAGGGGCAGAAGGGCAGGGGTGAGGAGAGGAAGGCGCCCGAGCTCCCCCGCCCTGGGGAGTCTGCTGTGGCCCCCACACCGCTCACCCGGCCTGGACCTTGTCCTTGGTCAGGGACTCAATCATCTTGGTGCCCAAGTCATATATAGTCTCCATCTCCGTGGTCTTGAGGGTCAGCTTGCCCACCTTGGAGCCCTGAAAGGGGACATGCCAGGCAAGGGCTCAGCAAGGGTCCCGATGTCTCCCCAGCAGAGCTTCCGAACAGGCACGACACAGGGAGGCTTTGCCGGGGTGGGGGGTGATCGGTGTAGTCACTGCCGTGACCACGGTGATGGCTTCATGGGCGCACACGACTGTCAAAACTGAACCCCCTGGAATTTTCAGTGTCAGCAGCTGCTTGTGTATCAACTGCACCTCAGCAAAGCTATTACGAAAAACCCAGTAAACGAACAAAACAACACAGGCCTGCGGTCCCATGAAATGGTCGAGGAGGCTCAGGCTCAGACGACGTTTCTTTTTCATACCCAAATAAAAGATTTTTTTTGGGGGGGGAGGGGAATCAATCACAAATCCAGAAAACAGAGCTAAGCTAAACACGGCGAAGAAAACAAAAATGTCACCTCTCGCTCCACAGGATAAGCAGCCAACACTTTCTAGGCCTTTCCCAGCATACCCAACTATCTCTAGTTTCTCTGAATTGTTTCCACAGTAGGCTGCACCTTTTGTAGGGACGGGTAGCAGGACAAGAGGGCTGGGATTGGAGAAGAAGTTAAAAGGAGCTTAAGTTTTCAATTAAAAAAAGTTTTTTTTATTCATTTATTTTTAGAGAGAGGAAGGGAGGGAGAAAGAGGGAGAAGAAACATTGATGTGTGAGAGATACATGGATTGGTTGCCTCTTGCACACCCCCAACTGGGGACCTGGCCTGCAACCCAGGCGTGAGCCCTGATTGGGACTGGGAATTGAACCAGCGACCTGACCTTTCGGTTTGCAGACCGGCGCTCCATCCACTGAGCCACACCAGCCAGGGCGAGTTTTTTATTTTTAAAAGGAGGACGTATCCATGGATTCCTGTAATCAGAATCTAACTTAAAGAATAAGCTTGGGAATAGTTTTTCCTATATTTAAATAGTCTATTATATTTTTGTTTTTTTTACTGATGTTGAGGTGACATTAGTTAATAGATTGCATAAGTTTCAGGTGTACAATTCTATAGTTCATCATGTGTATATCGTATTGTGTGTCCATCACCCCAAGTTCCATTTCTACTATATTTTTAAAATTCAAAATTTAATTGCCAGTAAATGGTATGAGTTTGAGGCTGTTTACGGGTGCAGTGCGATGTCATTATGCACGTTTGGTCTATTTCCACTGAAAATGAAGAGCAAATAAAGAGGCGGGTGCCGATATGACAAGGCATAGAAAGAGAAGGTAACTACACGTTAGATCAATAGGCTTGAAGCATGTTTAAATCTCCTTATATTTAGCATTTTACTAGCAGCTGTAACTTGATATTTAAGAGGGAGCCTCAAACATGGATGAACCGCAAATACGTCATGCTGGGTGAAAGAAGCCAGACTGTAGGATTCCAGTTATAGGAAATTTCCAGAATCAGCACATCCAGAGACAGAAATCAAATTCGTGGTTGCCAGGGGCTGGGAACAGGAGGAAGGGAGAGCAACTTTAAAATGGTTGATGGTTAATTTTATGTTACATAATCTTACCTCAACTGAAAAAATAAACAGAGACTGACAGATAAACCGTTAGGTAAAAAACTAAAGAGACGAAGCCCTGGCTGGTGTGGTTCAGTGAATTGAGTGCCGGCCTGTGAACCAAAAGGTTACTGGTTCAATTCCCAGTCACGGCACATGCCTGGGTTGCGGGTCAGGACCTGAGCTGGGGACGTTGGAGAGGCAACCAATCAATGTATATCTCTCCCTCTCTTTCTTCCTCCCTACCCCGCTCTCCAAAAATAAATAAATAAAATCTTAAAAAAAGAAGAAAAAGAAAAAAGAGATGAAGGGGAAACCAGACCATGAAAAAAAGACTCCGGAGAGCTGAAATGTTAAAAATGCACAGTACAGTTGGGCGATAAAACCAACCAAACGCAAAGACAGGATAACCGCGAGGGTGGCTACGTCGGTAGGGAGGCCTGAGGGGGCTGAGGAAAAGGGGGGAAAGGGCTTGGGGCTGGCAAAGTTCTAGTTTTTGGTCTTGGTGGTGGTTATACAGGTATTTGCTTTGTGATAACTTATTAGACTATGTTTCTCTTACATGTTTCTTTGTATTTGTTTTACTTTATAATAAAGGTTAAAAAAAAAAGTCTTGGCTTAGAAAACGGGAGAGAACCTCACCCAGCACCTCAGCTGGATGGGAAGCGCCTTTCAGTGCTGATATGTGCGGCTCCTGGGTGGCAGGGCCTTAAGCCTGTTAGCAATTTACTGTGAGAAACTTCCAGACCTCTTCTTATCCCACCAGCTGCTGTTAACCGTCATGGCACCCCTCACAAATTAATCAACTGCTGTCAGTTCAAATGACCCCCTACTGTAGCACGTAGATGCTCCCACCTGAGGTTCGAACGTTCTACGGGATTCCAACCTCGGTGACCTCAGCGCAGGCTTGACAACCCAGCCCCGCAGCCTCGAGGTGGCCCAGATTCAGGCGCCGACTCACCGTCCCCGTGGCTGGCCGATCGATCTGCACCTCCACCACCTCCCCTTCGATGATCTCCGTCTCCTCCCTAGCCAGAAAGCAGAGCGGAGGAGAGCCACCTGACACCTGGGCCTTCGGGAAGCTTTAACTCCCATGAGCCCTTGGGCACAGGACAAGCCGGCCAGCACAGGGGTTGTGCTGAGACTGCTGGGAGCCGTCCCATCCCTGCCCTGGGCCCTGGGCTTACTTGATGCGAACGCCGATGGACCTGCGGAAGGCCTGTGTCAGTGCCTCCGTCTTGCTCATCTCCAGGGAGAAGATCTCGCTGCCGGCGATGGCTGTGAACGGGGTGTCGGGGCCCAGGGCCTGCGCCATGCCTGGGGAGAAGGCAGTCAGGGTGGGTGGGGGTGGTTTTGGCTCTGGGTCCCTCCGGACCGACTGGGGGAACACCAGCTCTTCGTGCTTGTCACAGACAGGGTGACTAAAGAAAGCCAGGGACAGAGGCCGTGGCGGCACACCCGGATTAGAAACTTGCACTGTCCATAAACTTTATGAGCTTGTAATCTAACCAGAAGAGGGGGCCAGGACTCCTCTATGGTGTGAGGCCTGCAGTTGGCTGGCGACAGCAGGGCTGTGCCCCCAGTGACTGCAAACCTCGAGCTCCCCGCCCAGCGGCCCTTCTCGAGGGTCTTCTTCACCTCTGTGTGCCCAGTGTGTGGTCCAGGGCCTGGAACCCTGGGGCACCCGCATGAATGCTGCTTCCTCGTAGCTGAAAACCTAGCTGTTCCCTCACTGCCTAGCCTCTCCGTCTGAGCACAAAGGTGGGAACGAGCGGGGAGGGAGCAGGGCCGAGGAGGGCTTCAGCGAGGAAGATGCCGGAGTGGGCTTTGGGGGGATGGATACGAGTCCAACAAGGCGGATGAGGGGCAGTTTTGTGTAAAAAGGTCCTAAATCACTAGTGGAATGCAAAAGAGACTGCTGGTTGTCTACCAATGCCTATCTTCTCCTTCTTCCTTAGTTCTGGAACACCCATTTTATTGAGGTAGCGGTGGTCCAAATTAAAACAAAAAAATTACCCTGGCTGGTGTGGCACAAGGGTTGAGTGCTGGCCTGAGAACTGAAAGGCTGCCAGTTCCATTCCCAGCCTAGGGCTCATGCCTGGGTTGCAGGCCAGGCCCCCAGTAGGGGGCGCGCAAGACACAACCAATTGGCGTTTCTCTCTCTCCCTTTCTTCCTCACTTCCCCCTCTAAAATAAATAAATAAAAACTAAAACTGGAAAAATATATATATTTAGTGTCAAACTCTTCACTGTAGCAGAGTGTTACCATGTGAGTACGTTCTAGTTGATAAAATATGAGCAAAAGTGTGTGGGACACCTAAGGCAAGGGCTTAAAGGGAACTACGTCTAGGAGGCAGAATTTTATTGCAATTCCTCTTCCTTCCCGCTACACAGAGTGTGGGTGGGAAGGCTGGAGCTTAGGCGGCCTTCTCGGAACCCGAGGTGACCCCCACAAGGGAACCAGTGCAGAGAACGTAGAGGCCGGAAGGTGGGAGACTTCACGGAATTGCTCAGCAAGCCCTACAAGCCTGCGCTCGGGTTCCTCCACGTGAGGGAGTGAACCCTGCGTGGATAAGCCGCAGCCATTTGAGTGTCTGATAAATGGGGCTGAATCTGGTCCTGGCTCACATGGTGGGGGTGGGGGTGGGGGTAGGGGGCGATATCTGGCAGAGCCCAGAAGAGCCCCTTCCCAGAGACGACTCTCACCCATGGCGATGGCGGTCTTCCCGGTGCCCGGCTGGCCGGCGATGAGCACTGCCCGCCCGGCGATCTTCCCTTCCCGGATCATCTCCAACACCACGCCGGCTGCCCGCCGGGCCGCCAGCTGACCGACCATGCCCTGGGAAGCCTGTGGGTGGGAGGTCAGAGAGCGCACCAGGTGACTTCCCGCTGGGCCACCCGGCATCGCTACCATCTCAGGCTCAGGACATGAAAGTGGATGTTTGGAGGGACATTGGGGAAAAGCCAAAAAAGCCTTTGCCACCGCGATTCTTTCAAACACCAATAACTCTCCACATGTGGCTGAAGTTTATGAATATGCAGCTAATGGTCCGGAAGAACATCACAGTCCCCACAGTCCCCACATTGCCCCAGGCCTCCATGCAGCAATCTTCCCACGCCACCGCGATCAACTCTACCTGCCGAGGCTCCAGCGCATCGTCAAGCCCCAGTCCCCGGATGTGGGAGTGAGCACCTGTGTGCGGAGAAAGAACCAGGAGACAGAGTTACTGGCCAGCTCCCAGCATGCGTGGCCCGAGGTGCCGGGTTTCCTCCTTGGCCACTGGGGGGCCGAATCGCCGCCTCACTGGAAGGATGGTGGGGCTTGTTAAATGCTCTGTGAACGGGAGGGGCTCTGCTTAGAATCTCTCATAGCCAGACCCAAGTCACTGGGAGCTGGTGAACCACCTAATCAGATTGGGACTAACCAGGAAGGCTGAGGATCACAGTTACTTTGCGCTTACGACCTACGTGGCCTCACATGCCCTCATTTCATTCCACGTAACCCCGAGAAACAATGTATCACCTGGGAGTGCTTCCGGGCTCTATCACCGTCCCAGGCTCTCGTCTACATGGATGCGGGAGCGGGGCTCAGAGAGATTAGGTCCCTTGCCGAAGACCACACAGCCAGTGAGATGTGCAGACTTGGGATTTCAATGCTTTGCATGAGACCAGGGCTGGGCAAACTATAGCTTGAGGTCCAGTCACTTGTTTTTTTTTACGTAAAGTTTTATTAGAACACAGGCACACCCATTTGCTTCTATTGTCTGGGGCTGCTTTCCCACTGCAACAGCAGAATTGAATCTTTTCAACGGATCAAAGATTTACTGTCTGGCACTTTAAGAAAAGATCTGTCGACCCCTGCACTAGAAGGCAACGGGATGCAAACTCATGCATTCAGTGGTTTTCTGTGACATCTGCTCTGCCAGGTCCTGAGCTGGGGACACAGCTGGCAATGAGCCAGGCCCGGTCCCCGCCCTCAAGGAACAGGCACTGCCTAAGCGTGTGCAGGGTTGTGGGACATTCAGTACCGAGCCAAGCCCATAAGCACTCAGCAAATCTCCACTTGTGCGCCTTCCAAGCAGGGGGTGGGAACTCCCGGGAGCCCACAGGCCTCACCCACAGGCGAAGCCTGCAGCCTGGGATGGGGTCTGGCATGGTGCCCCATGTGCCCCCCCATCAGACAGGGGGCTGGCGCGCAAACTGCATGCCTCTTGGGGGTCCAGGGCAGGTGGGCTCTGGTCCTGCTCCTGATCTACACTCACTCACCGATACGCTCGATCCTTGTCACATCACGGATCTCTGGGACCTTGGTTGTGGCCGTCTGGGGGTGGAGGAAGACGCGTCAGAAGAGCCCTTGTCATCCCAGTTTCCACCAACTCCCCCGTCCCTCCTGCCACCTCCCATGAGAAAGTCCTTTCCACTCCTCCCCACCAAAGGGACCACAGCTGCAGCACCAGTCACTGTCACTCTCGGCTGTCGCCACTCATGCTGCCCAGGTGACCCCACTGCACTCCGAGTCCCAGGAAGATGAGGGCTGTGTCGCATGCACAGCTGCGCCCGCACGGCCTAGCCCATCTCTGGTGCCAGGAACTATCTGGTGAAGGAGGAAGTCCACTGCAGCCCAGGGGGCTATGAGGACAATCACCAAGGCAGAGCAGGAGTCACCTGGGGCCGTGCCGGGCCTGCTGACTCCTCAGCCCCTCTTGCACCTCGATGCCCCAGCTCGGCCACAGGGGTGTCACACGTTCTGGTCCTTGGGTCCCCCTGCCCCTTCACCGCACAGGGCCGAGCTTCGCTCACTAAGGGAGGCCCCCCGACCTCTGCCCCTGACAGGAGAGTTTTCGGGTCTCTGGACGTCCAGGCAGAAGGGACTCCGTTGGGGGTCCGATCTCCCTGTGGGATCTCCCTCTCACGTGGGAGACTGTTGGATCAACGTTCTTGGGTCCCATGGGTGTGTGTCCCGTGAGAGGCACAGCCCCCTCCCCACTTGTCGGCCTCAGGCCTCGGTGTTTCTGGCTTGAATGAAGGAAGCAGTGAAGTGCTGAGCTCATTCAAAAGGTCGGTACTAAGGCCCCGTGACCCTCTCAACCCAAAGAGAGAAGCCGGCCACCGCCCTTCTCATGTGCAGGAGACGGGTGAGTAAACCCCACCTGGGACAATCAGAGCCCACTGGAGATCCGCATGAATGTTAATAACCGCGCTACTCATAACCAAAAGGTGAAAACAATCCAAGTGTCTATCCACTGATGAACGGAGAAATAAAATACGGTATAGCCAGCCCTGACCGGTGTGGCTCAGTTGGGTGGGCGTCGTCCCGCAAAGTGAAAGGTTGCTGGTTCGATTCCCAGTCAGGGCATATGCTTGGGTTGCAGATTCGGTCCCCTGTCGGGCGTGTAGAAGAAGCAACCGATCAACGTTTCTCTGTCACATCAATGTTTCTCTCCCTCTCTTTCCCCCTCCCTTCCCCTCTCTCTAAAAATAAATAAAATCTTTTTAAAAATTTTTTTAAATAAAAATATGGTACAACCATATAATAGAATATTAATTAGCCATATAAAGGAACAAAGTTCTGACCTGGAAAACATTATGTTAAGTGAGAGAAGCCAAATGCAAAGGACCACATAGTGTAGAATTTCATTGATATGAAATGTGCAGAACAGGTAAATCCGTTGAGACAGGAAGGTGATTAGTGGTTGCCTAGGGCTGGGGCGGGGGTGGGGGGGGATGGGAGGATTGAAGGGTAAGAGTTAAGAGGAATGGGGTTTCTTTTGGGGGCCATGAAAATGTTCTAAAATTGACTGAAAACACGCACAACTCTGTGAATGTCCTAAAAGCCACTAAACTACATGCTTTAAATGGGTAAACTGTATGGGATAGAACTGTATCTCAATAAAGCTGTTTTCAAAAAATCTGGAGGATAGGTCCTTGGGTGTCTATTATTTTCTGACACTTTGGAATATTTCATAATGCCTAATAAGGGAAACTTAAGAAGCCAGCATACTGACCCAGCTCCTTGGCCACCTGACCCCGACCTTCCTTCCTTCCTTCCCACAAGTCCTCTTCTTCCACCAGAATGAGAAGAGAGGCAGGTATCCAAACTAAGAGAGCCCTCCGGGTCTCTGGGACCAAGAATTTAGAGTCCCTGACCTCCATCCCCGTGGAAACAAGGCTTCTCCCTCGCTGTTTGTGGCCCCTCCCACTTCCTCTGCCCTCGGGGAGGCTGGAACCCAAGGCCATTGCCTCCAAACCTGAGAACATACCCGCCCCCCTCACGCAGGCTCCTACACAGCCTATCAGACTTTATCTGAGGCCAAAAATAGACATAGATCCAGCAATCCCAACTAAATAGACCCGCCTCTTACAAGGCCTTTCCTCCTGTGATAAACCTCTCTGATCCAGCCAATTAACTCATGGAAACAGAGGACATTTTAAAGCTCAGCACACACCAACCCCTCATACTTCCAATACCCCATCCACACCCTTAGGAACTGGGGCTCGGGAGTCCGGTCACTGCCCTTTCCTCTTCTGCTTCCCCATCCACTCCGTGGCCAAGGAAACAGCAAATCTCAAATTTCATGCCCCAGGCGCGCCAGTAACTCTCCTGCTACTCTTCCACCCACGATGACTGCAGTCACAGCCCAAGCCCCAAGCTAAGGCCACATCCCTTCTCCATGCGGATGTGTGGGTTGTTTTTTTTATTTTTTTTAAAGATTTATTTTTATTTATTTTTAGAGAGAGAGAAAGGGAGGGAGGGAGGGAGAGCAAATGGATGTGCCAGGGGAACGTCGCCGCCTTGCGCACGCGCCCCAACCGGGACCCGGCCCGAAACCCAGGCACGCGCCCTGACCAAGAAACTAACAGGACTGTGGGACGACGCCCGATCCACTGAGCCACACCAGTCTGGGTTCCGTTCAGGTGTTTCTTGAGGGAGTACTTGGTGCCAGCCCCAGTGCACCTGCTCTCTCCTTCATGGATCTCACATTCATTCAGAGATTCAAGTGATTATTGATGGAGCATCCATACTGGGTACGCCCCATATGAGATGCTGGAAATATAAGGCGGTCCCCGAGCCCCTTTTCCTTCTCCACCGACATCCCCTGAGTTCTCAACACTCTTTCTTTTGGCTCAAGATTCACTAACCGACTCCACGCTCTCAAGCCCACAGGGCAGGATTCTCCCTTGTACTCGGGTGCCATTCCCACTATTAAGAGCTCAAACAATCCTGGACACGTTGGAGCCGAAGGCACTAAAACCCTCAGCAGGCTTTAGGGCACAGGACTGCAATGGACTTCCAGTGCATCGGCTGCGACCAGAGGACTGGAAGTTGCAGTCGCCATCCGAGCTGACCAGCGAGACCGCAAATATCCACTGGAACCCAGGACTCCGGGGCCCGAGCCCCCAGCTGCTCCTCCCTCAGACCCGGGATAACGGGTCCCCTCCGCTGTCCTCCGCACGCCGATACTTACCACGGTTGCCATGATGCTCACCAACCGCCAATATCCTGACGGAAACGGAAGCGCGCTAAGAACTAGGCGTTTCTGGCCCCTCTAGACTGCCAGATCCTCCAAAGATCTCGGTGGTTCCTCATAAATATGCAAACTTTCCTTGTGGGGCTTAGTCGTCACTTTTTAGGACGAAACTCCTGGGTCTGTTCCCTCCCGGCTCCTCCTACTTTTACCCAAGCCTCCCTGCTGAGGCCGATTGCAAAATTCTTACCGCTTCTTTGAGCAACCACACGTCCCCCACGCTCCCTTTCCTTCTCATTCCACCCACTTCCCTCCCCCGCCGATTTAGGAACCTCAAGCTTCGGATTGACGGATCTAAGTGCCAATCACCTAATGCAGCGACAGCCAAGGCGGTAGTGGGGCGGAGCCAGCCTGACGCTGTCCACCAATGAGAAGACGTGTGAGCCCTGCCCCCCCGGGTGCAGGCCAATGGCGCTGGGCGGTGGGGCGGGCGCCGCCTCCTGGCCACAGCAAGGTTTTACTGCAGGGGCCCCTCAGGGCTCAGTGACGCTGCAGCCGCCTCTTGCTTAGGTCCGGGGGTGCGGTCGTGCAATAGGAAGCCGAGGGCGTTGCAAGCTTCCCTTCGGGCAGCAGCTTACCTGGCCCCCCGCCTTGCCGGGTGCATTCCGCAGACACCTCTGGAGCCCCCACCTGTGGCCCCTGGAACTCCCCGCGTCCGCCATGCCTCTTAACCGCACGTTGTCCATGTCCTCACTGCCAGGACTGGAAGATTGGGAGGATGAATTCGACCTGGAGAACACAGTGCTCTTCGAAGTGGCCTGGGAGGTGGCCAACAAAGGTGAGCATGCCAGGCGGCGGGGCCCAGATGAGAAGGGCAGTCGGGAGTGGGGGCCGGGGACTCGAGGGATAAGGGGACGGGGGGCTACATAGCATGACTCCTGGGTCCTGGGCAAAGAGCCTATGACTCCTGTGTCCTTGGGGAGGGGCTGGGGGATGTGTCTCCTGGGCTGTGGAGGGGTGGAGACGAGTCTCCTGACTGTTAAGATAAAAGGAGGCTGGAATCTCCTGTCCTGGGTCCTAGGGAAGAGGGGCTAACCTGAAAGATTCCTAGGTCCCGGAGAGAGGTTTCTGAGAGACCTGGGTCCTGAACAGGAAAAGTGATGGGGGATTGGCACTTCTCAGTGCAAACCTGGGAAATGGCTGCGTTTCAGACTTGTGGTCCTCTGGAGTGGGGAGAGAGCTGACTGGGACATAAGTCACGGTGGCAGAATAGGGGAATTGGTCACTTGAAAGTAAAGATGGGAGAGGACCGAAGGCCCCAATTCTTAGATCCTAGGGTGGGAGACAGTTGAGGGCCCGAATGCCCAGGCGCTGAAGGAGCCGAATGCCTGAGATCTGAGTTCCTAGAAGTAGAGGAGCCTGTGGCCACAGACACTTAGATACTGGAATGAGAGAAGGCTGGAAAGTCCTAAGTTGGTCAGGGGCTGGCCCCTGGGATGGGAGTGGCTGGGGCCCTGGATTTCCGTGTCCCAGGCTCTAGAGGGACTGAGGTTCTGGGTGTGGAGAACCAAGAGGGGCTGGAAGCCCACAGGCTAGTCAGTCTTGCCCCTCAGAAGAGAGGGAGGTGGGGTTTTTGCTTAGCCGAATCTTGGGAGTGCAAGGGACTAGGTCTGACGCCAGGGAGGGGCCCGGGAATGCAGAGCCATGTATCACCAGGGCCCCAGGGCCCAGGCCGCAGGAAGTAGAGCCTCCTGGGTCTGGAGAGGAGTCCTGGGAGGGGCAGGGTCCCATCTGCCTGTGTCCCCAGTTGGGGAGAGGAAACTGAGGGACAGGTCAGCCGAGTCCCTGGAGGGCAAGGAATGAGAATTCCAACTTCCCTTGGGCGACTTTGGGAAGCTGAATAGAGCCCTCCCATGTCCTAGAGCCTAACTGAGAATTTAAACCCAGCTCCTGTAAGCTGAGAGCTCAGGAACCCGGGTCCTGGTAATCCTTGTCAGCTTTCGTCTTCCTTGGGGCCCCAGCCCCTCATTCCCTGAGACCCAAGAGCTCAGGTTCCCAACCCCTTATGTCAGACTCAGAAGTCTGTCCTGAGCCCCTTCCTCCCTCAAAGCTCCAACCCCAGCCCCCTTCCCTTCTCTTAGACTCAGGAAGGCTGTCCTCCAGCCCCCATTCCCTCTTCTCCCTGACTCCGATGTCCTTCCTCTGATGGGCTCCCAGTCCCATCTTCCCCCTAAGCCAGAAGCCCAGGGTCCCAGTGCCTCCCATGGCCCCCTACCCTGCCCCAGGGCCCAGACATGTGGACCTCAGCTGGGGCCTGTCCTCATGGGCTGGGGCCCACAGTGGGTGGCATCTACACGGTGCTGCAGACGAAGGCGAAGGTGACGGGAGATGAGTGGGGCGACAACTACTACCTGGTGGGACCGTACACGGAGCAGGGAGTGAGGACCCAGGTGGAGCTGCTCGAGCCCCCAACCCCGGCTCTGAAGAGGACGCTGGACTCCATGAACAGCAAGGGCTGCAAGGTGGGAAATGGCTCAGCCGAAGGCAGGTAGGTGGGTGCCAGCAGTCAGGGTGGGAGCAGCAGACGGAGAAGGGGTGGGGTGGGGGACTCGGCCCCAGGGAAAGAGGGAGGCATAGACAGAGACATGGGGTGACCTGGTACTTTCCCGGGTAGGCAGAGAGGCGGTACGACTGACACTTAGCCCGACGCTGGACCCCATGAAGTGGGTGGGTGAACCCCAAGCTCCAAGACATTGGTAAATAGACAGACGGCAGGTACAAGACAGACTGAAAGATGGTTCCAAGAGGCCAAGATCCTCAGACCCAGAGACAGAAGAAGAGCTAGATGGAAGGAAGAACGGCCAGCCAGAACCCAGGGGAGGAGGGCTTGGAGTGAGGCAGGTGGCCAAAGCAGGGGTCCGAGAGCCTGAAGTTCAGATGTGGCTTTCCCACTTCCCGTCCCTGTGACCTTGGCTGACAGCATCCACCTGATTGGACTGTGGGAGGGTGAAATAGTTAGTGAAGTCTTCAGCTCAGTTCTTGGCGTGAAGTTAGCTCTGTGGGTGAGCTATTACCCTTGTGGTTGGTATTATCACTGTCGTCATTATTACTATAAACAGTGGAGCTTGCAGAGTGAGCTGGACGGGGGAGAGAGAGAGAGAGAGAGAGAGAGAGATGGATGGAGAGAGAGACTGAGCATCCCAAAAGGTGACAGTGGCTCCCCCCACCCCCCAGGGATTGGAGTAATCGAGAGAGAGACAGAGTTTAGATACAGAAGAGAAACAGCCCGATGTTTCGGAGAGAAAGACCCAGAAGGAGAGAGGAAGATGGAATACTGATGAAGGGAGGAGAGGTTGGCAGGCAGACCCAGGGGACAGAGTTTCCGAGCACAGAGCCAGGGATTAAAAAGAGGAGGGGAGAGTCCCAGGGTTCCAGATGAGGGCTGAAGGGCTGAAGCACGGAGAGGTGGCTGCAGCCCAAGGCGAGGGCTGTGAGGCCAACGGCTGAAGGATCAGACAGGTTGGGGCTTGGAAGGGAGAGGTACAGTGCTTCCTTCATTCATTCACAGCTCCTGCTTTGGGGTGGGGTCTGGAGTCCAGTCAGGCAGGAGGTGTCCCCAAGAAACCCTAGAGCAACCCAGCCCTCCCTCCCCGCCCCGCCCCGCCATGGCAGCTGCTCCCCACGTGCTGGGGGCCTAAGAATAGCCCCCCCAGCAAAAGGGCAGACAACAGCTGGGAGGGGGAGGGCCATCGGGGCCAGGCTCCCAAGGCCGGGAACAACCAGGTTGGGGAGGAGGACGACGGCCCCGTCAGCTGGGCAGAGCTGTGGCAGCAAGCCCAGAACCTAGGCCGTAGTCTTGGGAGGAGAAGAAGCAGACCCGAAAAACGTGGCCGGGGCAGAAATGAGACAGCGAGCCTTAGAAACACGGCAGCGGGTCGAAAGAATGCAGCCCCCGGGGTTGGGGAAAGAGAGCAGATCACGTGGCTGCAGAGGACAACATGAGCCTAAGGGCAGAGGAAAGAGGAGACCAGTGATGACAAATATATGGTGGAAGGGTCACTCACAGGCAATGGGTGGAAGAAATGTGGCAGTGAGAACAGTGAAAGAAGCACCCCGTGGAAAGAATTAGCGGCAGAGAGAAAAGATCGTGGCAGAGAGCATCATGGGATTGAGGAGAGAAATGTGGCAGCAAACAGAAACGAGGCAGCAGGTCGGAATAATTATTAGCTGGGTGGAAAAACAAGGCAGCGGGGGGGTGGGGGCACAGAGATAGGACGTGCACAATGTGGGGTTCGAAGTACGCAGAGAAAGGAGGCGGCGGGTGAGAGACAGCCGCAGTTGTAGAAACTAAACGGGACAGGAGAAATGCGGCAATAGCGATGGGCAAAGATTGTGGTGGGAATAACGCACAGCAAATGCAGAAATAAGGCGGCGGGTGAGAACTTAGCAGCAGATGCAGAAAGAGTACAAAAACCGGGGCAGTAAGCCCAGACAGACATCTGCCTGCTGGTGGGAGAGGCACAGAGGCTGTGCCCAGAGACGGTGGTCAAAGCCCTAAGCCTCCCTGTGGGTCTCCTCAGGTGTATTTCGGGCGCTGGCTGATCGAGGGGGGCCCCCTGGTGGTGCTCCTGGATGTGGGTGCCTCAGCCTGGGCCCTGGAGCGCTGGAAGGGGGAGCTCTGGGACACCTGCAACATCGGGGTGCCCTGGTACGACCGCGAGGCCAACGACGCCGTCCTTTTTGGCTTCCTCACCACTTGGTTCCTGGGTGAGGTAGGCCCCACTGCTGGTCCCCATGTCACTCCTTTCGATCCCAGGCCCCAAACTACAGCGGCCATCAGTCCCTGGCCAGAGATGCTATCTAGGTGGGGGCTAGAGGGGAACTGGTTTCTTCAGGGGCATTCTGGGAGTCGTATGTTCCTTCATCCAAGAATTAACTCTTCTCTTTGGGAACACGGCGTCCAAAGACCCAGACTCTTTTTCCTCAGAGACCCAAACTCCAACCTCAGCTTTAGTTACTCTAATCTTTCGAGTATAGAAATTCTGAGTCTTTAGCTCTTGGGGAGGTTGGCCTGGCTGGAGGGCTCACCCAGGGGATTCTGGGAGTTGTAGTTCTTTAGTCTGATAGCGGTTGGACTTGGCTTTCAGATGGGACCCTGGATGTTTGGGAAACGCCAGCCTACCTGAGAACCAGGAAACTTGATCCTGACCCCCGTTTAGGTTTTAAAAGCCTCAAGAAACTGTATTTCCCGTGCCCTGGGATAAACGATGTATGAACTGGCTGCTTCTAGGGCGTCCTGGGAATTGTAGTCCTTTAGCTAGTCTATGGGGAGCAGGTGTACTTACTGATGATTGAGGGGAAGGGTCTCCAGGAATTTTGTCCAGGGCTTGGGGTCACTAAAACGTCAGTCTTTCCCAGTCAGCCTTTCTGGGACTTAGAATATTGGCCAAAATAACCCCGGCTCCCATCAGCCTCCGGGGATGACGTCCACTGGTCCCGCTGCCTCAAAAACATATAGTTCCTTATCCTCTGGGAATTGCAGTGGGCTGCCATTCGCTTTGTGCAACGGTGGGGTGGGTTTACCTCTCTCCTGCTTCCTCGTCCACCTTGGGGGTTGCTGATTATCTTCACAACACACGCGGAGACACAGTGGCCCTGTCCCTGTTGTCCCACAGTTCCTGGCCCAGAGTGAGGAGAAGCCACATGTGGTAGCGCACTTCCACGAATGGCTGGCGGGCGTCGGGCTTTGCCTGTGCCGGGCCCGGCGGCTGCCTGTCGCTACGATCTTCACCACGCACGCCACGCTGCTGGGGCGATACCTGTGTGCCGGTGCCGTGGACTTCTACAACAACCTGGAGAATGTGAGCTGGGAGTGTGGCGAGGTGGAGGCTGCCAGTGCTTTGGGACGGCCCGAAGCTGTCCGTGAAGCCCGAGGGGATCGAGCTCCTCTTCAGGACCCAGAAGCCCCGAGGCCCCAGGGCCCTCCTCCCTCAGACCCAGGAGTCCAGCCTCCAGCCTCCCCTAGGACTCCAGAGTCTAGACCTCCAGACTTCTGCCCAGTTCTCCTAACCTGACTGCCCTTTCTTCCCGCCCAGTTCAATGTGGACAAGGAAGCAGGGGAGAGGCAAATCTATCACCGCTACTGTATGGAGCGGGCAGCAGCCCACTGTGCTCACGTCTTCACTACTGTGTCCCAGATCACCGCCATTGAGGCTCAGCACCTACTCAAGAGGAAGCCAGGTGGGTGATAGGCTGGGACCCCCAGACAGGAATGAGGTAGTGGGTTATCTACGCTGAGGCCCGTATCAGTTTTCTTTACTTTCGAGAGCACAGAACTGTAACTCCCAGAAGGCCCTAGGTTGGGGACCTGAATATCAGGTGACCTGTACACCTCAGCAGGGGTGTCCAACCTGCGGCCCCGCAGGCCGCCCGGAGCCCAGGGTGGCTGTGAATGCGGCCCAACACAAAATTGTAAATTTACTTAAAACATTATGAGACTTTTTTTGTGTGATTACGTGTTACGCTGTATTTACTGTGTGGCCCTAGACGACTCTTCTTCCGGTGTGGCCCGGAGAGGCCAAAAGTTTGGACACCCCTGCAGCCTAGGGGCTAACGGGAGGTGTAGTTTCTTTGATACTGACTTCAGAAATTATAAAATTCTTTTATTGGTTAATGTGGATATTGGTCTTCTGAAACGGGATGGAGGTTCCTTGGATTTTGTTTTTGAGTAAAGCAGTGTTAGAACCATTCATTTTTCCCAGGCTATAGCATCAATTCTCAATGTACGTAAGATGAGAACTACAGCTCCCAGAAGGCCTTTGGCTGGTCAGGTCCTTATATTCCTGGAATTTTGTCCCAGGAGCTGATGGGAGGGGTTGCAGTTTTTCCTTGATGTGCTTTATTTTTGCCAGGACAGGAAATGGCTGGGACTCTAAAAGAGGCTTGAAGATAGAGGGCGTATTACAGGACTAGCAGGATGGAGATGTTTAACCATTTCCAGCTCAGGGTAGCCTAGGGCAAACAAAAGAACTACAACTCCCAGAAGCCCCAGTGTAGATTAGTTCCCTGTCTGGTTAGTCATTTGCAGGGGCTGATGGGAGCTTTAGTTATGCTTGTGAACATAAGCAAGTGATGTTGAGTGGCAGGGCAGCTGGGTCATCAAAGAAGCTCACAAAGGAGCTGTTGAAACAAAGCAGTTGCGAAAGGAGAGGGGCCTTTCCTTCAGTTATTCATTCGACCACATGGATCTGAATGAAGAAATGAAGAGATGAAACATGGGACCTTCTCCCTCATTCCCAGATATCGTGACCCCCAATGGACTAAATGTGAAGAAGTTCTCTGCCATGCATGAGTTCCAGAACCTCCATGCTCAGAGCAAGGCCCGAATCCAGGAGTTTGTGCGGGGCCATTTTTATGGGTATGTGGGCCAGGCGCCTAGGTCTCTAGAGAGGAGGGGTTGGGGGCTCAGCCTGTGGAGTTCCCGAATGCCGGAGCAACGACTGAGTCCTGAAGGATCTCAGATCCCCACCGAAGGAGAAAAAACCACAAATCTCAGGGGCCTCCATGATGCCTCCGATGGTCTATGATGTTCTTAGCCCCTGCAGCTTCTGGGGTGTGTAGTTGCGAGGCCAGGGCTAGAGGCTGAGGGTCTCAGCTTCACCCTGGAGTATGACTTCCTTAGGCACCTGGACTTCAACTTGGACAAGACATTGTACTTCTTTATCGCGGGCCGCTATGAGTTCTCCAACAAGGGGGCTGACATCTTCCTGGAGGCCTTGGCCCGGCTCAACTACCTGCTCAGAGTAAGACCTGGGTTGCCAGAGGACAGAGGGAGGACAAGAGAATCAGTCCATGCTGTCAAGAACAGAGACTCTGGGAGGCGGGGATAGGGAATCCCCTGTGTCTACAGGGAGTGTGGAGACCTAGAAATTTGATGGAGTCCCTGCGGGGCCGGGAACCCCATCCTGTAATTCTCCTTGATAGGAAGAGGCACGGCGGGGTCCTAGTTGTCTTAGGTGGGTGGAAAATGGTGGGTGGCCTCAGCCTCCTCCCATGTGATCCTGACCTGCCCACCCCCCACCCCCACTTGCGTCTGCCCCAGGTCAACAACACTGAGCAGACGGTGGTCGCCTTCTTCATCATGCCGGCTCGGACCAACAATTTCAACGTGGAGACCCTCAAGGGCCAAGCCGTGCGCAAGCAGCTGTGGTCAGCAGCCCTTCACCCGGGATCCCAGCCGTGTGCTTTGGGTCCAGTGTTTCTCCTGCAGTCTCAGTTTTGTCACCTGTAACATGACCAACTCACCCCGCTGACTCTCCTAGTGAAGTCACTCAATAAGACACCTCCAGCTCCGGGGCAGTAAGAAGTCATAGGCGGGACAAGTGTGATAGCAGGACTCTGATACCACGCCAGCGAGGTCCGACTCATGCCGCTGGCCTTTGCTGGCTTTCTGCCTTTAGGCAAACCATTACCTTTCTCTGAGCCTCAGTTTCCTCACCTGTGAAACTGATTCCTGAGCCATCACATGTTCCTTGAGCACCTACTGTGTGCCAGGCACTGTTCCAGGCCCTGGGAACACTTCTGTGAACAAGAAAGATAAAATCTCTGCCCTCATGAAGCTCACCTTCTAGAAAGTGCCATAGAAAGAGATCTGGTCAACAACAAGTCAAAACACAGGAATATGAGACAGCGTAGTCAGGATGGGCCACGCTAAGTGAGTGGCATTGGGTAGAGACAGAGAGAGGGAATGAGGGAGGAAGCCCTGTATGCACCTGGGGAACAACAGAGGAAATGGCAAGTGCAAAGGCCCTGAGGTGTGTTAGAGAGAGTGACGATTGCTGGGGCTAAAGGAGAGTATCCTAGGCCAAAAGTGTAGAAGATGGGACCAGAGCTATGGGAGGATTGTGAGCAGAGGGATGCCCCTGGGGCTGTGGGGTGGCACTCTTTGCTAGCTTTGTGTATGTAAGTTTTCTTCACTCAGCGTAATTGTCCCTTTTTATAAAATGGGGATTAGCATTGCCCCTGTGAGGACTGGTACAAGTTCTAATAATAGCTGACATTTCTGGAAGGCTCGCCGTGTGCTGGGCACGGCGCACTTTGTGTCAAGGCCTCACCACTTCTCCCTGCGGGCCTCTGAGGTTGATTCTATTTTTATCTCTATCTGACTGATGAGTCACTGAAGTCAGAGAGGGAAGGCCACCTATCTCTGGGCACACAGCTGATACAAAGCCCAAGGGATCTGAGCCTGCCGGGCCTGTTCCCTGGGTCCCCATCTTCCCGCCCGGAGTCCCCGGGGCTTCTCCGCTCGGACCTCACTTTCCCAGCTGCCCCAGAGACCCAACAATAAATGGCTGGTGAACATGTGTTGTTCTGCTCTTTCCAGGGATACGGCCAACACAGTGAAGGAGAAGTTTGGAAGGAAGCTTTATGAATCCTTGCTGGTGTGAGTGCCCCGCCCTCAGCCCCGCATGCTTCTGGGTCCTAACCCCTCTCTGCACCCCGTCTCAGATGCATACCCCTGCCCGCCCTGCAGGGGGAGCCTCCCAGACATGAACAAGATGCTGGACAAGGAGGACTTCACTATGATGAAGAGAGCCATCTTTGCCACGCAGGTACGGTTTGGATCCCTTAGCAGAGGGATGGCAGCTCCCAGCAGCCCCAGAGGCAGCTTGCCATGTTGGCTCTGACCCCAGAGATTGCTGGGAGTTCGGCTTTATTGGGCGCCTCTTACAGAGGAATCAGTTCTGAGGTCCAGAGTGAGATGACTGGGGGGACTTCCATTCCCAGAGACCTTTAGGGCAGCCTGCCTTTCTGTGGCTTAGTCTGCTCCACAGGCCGCTGGGAGTTGTGGTTTCTTGACATCCTTGGGGTCAATGGACAATGAGTGAAGGGAAACTTAAGAACGTCAAGAAGGCCACAAAAGGAAAACCACAGCTCCCGGCCATCCTAAGAAGCCACACCGGGTCCACTTCTGCCCCCAGGGACTGATAGAAGTGGTAGTTTTGTTGGGCCTTCTTAGGGACAGTCAGGAGGTCGGCTAAAACACTCACCATTCCCTGAAGAACACTGAAAAGTCAGCCCTGGCAGGTGTGGCTCCGTGCACTGAGTGCTGGCCTGCAAAGCAATGGGTCATGGGTTCTATTCCCAGTCAGAGCACATGCCTGGGTTGCGGGCTGGGTCCCCAGTAGGGGGCGCTTGAGAGGCAACCAGACATTGATGTTTCTCTCCCACTCTTTCTCGCTCCTTTCTCCCTCTCTAAAAATAAATAAATAAAATCTTTTTTAAAAAATAAGAAAGAAAAGTCAGCAGCTGCTGTTTCAGAAGACTCTCAGACACCAAATGAGAACTACTGTTCCCAACAGCTCCTGGGTCTTTCTGTACACTGATGCTTCTCTTTCCCCAGAGACTTCTGCGGGTTAGAGTTCTCTTAGCCAAGGGCCTTCGGTACTTGTGGTCAGGGTTGGTGAGTCTTTTTCTGGGGAATACAAGCAAACACAGTCAAGTAGCACAGACAAGGTATGAACTGTTTTGGGCCAAACTAATATCCAATAGGAAATTTCCCTAAGGCAGTCTGCCTCCCTGAGCGGGTTTTTGCCTTGGGGCTGCTGGGAGTTGTAGTTTCTTGGTGTAGAACTCTTACTGAGAGAAGCCCTGGAATTTTAGCAAAAGCAGGAACCATCCCAGCAGCGCCCCCAGGACTTCCGTCACACTAGCTCTATCCTCCTCCAGTGGGAATTGAAGGAAGAATTCAGTGGGAATTTTCCTCTTGGGAATTGTGGTTTCTTTGGGCCTTTGTCGGGGGTGGAAGAGGAGGGAATTGCAGGATGCAGAGGAAAGGGCACTTGGAGAGAAAGAAATCTAGGATTTTCATAAAAAGACTGAACCTTTCAGCAGCCCCTGGAGCTCGCTAGCATAGGACACAGTATCTGCCCACTCCCCGCTTGGCCCCACCCAGTCCACTGGGGGAAGCTCAAGTTCCTTTGAGCAAGAATACACAACAAGATAGCTCCTTCTCCCTGTAGTCGGTGGGGCTTATTAACAGTGGCTTTGCCTCAAAGATAGCTGGGAATTGTAGTTTCTCGTGGTACAGTGGCTTGAGTGCCATCCTGTGAACTGAAAGGTTGCTGGTTCGAGTCCCAGTCAGGGCACATGCCTGGGTTGAGGGCCAGGACCCCAGCTGGGGACGAGCAAGAGGCAACCGATCGGTGTATCTCTCACACATTAATATTTCTCTCCCTCTCTTTCTCCCTCCCTTCCTCTCTCCAAAAATGAATAAATAAAATCTTTAAAAGAAAAAGAAAAAGGAAAAGGAAAAGAGAACCTTTATAGATAGAGCCAAATTGGAAGTCTATAATTCCTGGTAATCTCTCGGGTTTGTTGCCCCACAGCCTGATGGGAATTATAGTCTCCTGGGACTCTCCAGGTCAGCATGTCCCTCCCCTGACCCCTACCCAACTTGTGGCCCCTACAGCGGCAGTCTTTCCCCCCTGTGTGCACCCACAATATGCTGGACGACTCCTCAGACCCTATCCTGACCACCATCCGCCGCATTGGCCTCTTCAACAGCAGTGCTGACAGGGTCAAGGTGAGGACGCAGGTCGGGGTGGGTTGGCCACGGCAGGAGGTGGGGGCGGCCTGGGCCTCACGTTCCCTCTCTGACCTAATCTATCAAAGGATTGCTATGTCTCCTACAAAAGCCTTACCTTTGGAGGCAGACAGACTTGGATCCCAATCTTTGTCCTGCCTCTGACTTGCATGACTTTACACTAGTTTTTCCTCCTTTCTGGGCCACTCTGGGGTCTCAGACAACAGCTAAACAGGGCGCTTCGGGCTGAGCCCTTCTTTTTCACTGCCAGATTATTTTCCATCCGGAGTTCCTCTCCTCCACCAGCCCCCTGCTGCCCGTGGACTATGAGGAGTTTGTCCGCGGCTGCCACCTCGGGGTCTTCCCCTCCTACTACGAGCCTTGGGGCTACACGCCGGGTGAGTGCAGCATGGCGTTGGGGCTCTGGTCAGATCTGGCATGAGTCTGGGACAAGCAAGGCACACGCCCCCTCTCAAGCCCAAGCTCCTCCTTCGCTAAACAGGAGCAATGGCAACAGTCTTATCTGCCGCCGCACGTGCTTCTGCGACGCGGCAGCTCGTGTGATGCGTAACCGGAGGACTGATGTCACAGTTCACATGTAATTTCTTCCAATTTGCTGACATTTGCCAACAGCCCCCCCACCCACCCACCCAATAACCACGGCTTAATACATAGTTCACTAGCACAGCTGAAAGTGGCGCAGTCTCCCTGAGCCGTCCGCAGTTCCCGTCGGCCCCACCTTCCTGCTGTTGGCCGCGAGTCGGACGAGGTTATTTGCAGTTCTCCCTCATTTTGGGTCTTTTGGCCATGGTCGCTCCAAACTCAGCTCTCCTCACACCCTTTTCCATCAAACGTCTTTCACGCGTTTTTAAGGCTAAATAAATACCACATTCGCTGTAGTAATTTCTTAATTTATGAGTTAGTTGGCAAGTCTTTTAGACTATGCTGCATGATAATTAGGAACTTTGCCAGTTTCCATTCATCCGTGGTTAAAATGGTGCGTAGGTTGTGTGTGGTTGGTCCCTACCCTATTTTTCCCGTCAGTCCTGTTATATGCAGTGCCTGCTTTTGTAGCTTAACGGAAGTGTTTAGAGACATTACATAAGAATTAGAAGGAACTCCTTCAACCATTGCTCAGTGCTAGTTAAGGTAGTGAACAAAGCATAGTACTTAGTCAGTACACAGCAGTAGCAGTACAGTAACGAGAGGCCTTTTCTTACCCCCTGTCAGAACAGACTATGAAGGTTTGCCATAACAGTACGATCTGGGACGAGAAAGTATCTTACAGGTCATGAGCATTAAGCAGAATGGCCGACATTGGCCCAGAGCTCAATAAATCAGCATCCTCACCGGCCAACGATAGCCTTTTCCTCATTCCGAGGCCTTGGGGCAAGTGAATTCCTTTTTCTGAGCCTCTTGGCTTCTCCTCTAAGAAATAGAGATAATAATAGTCTAATGCCCAGCCAGGGTTTTTTGAGCTCTTCACTTGCTCAGCACAGTGTCCAGCTCTTGGTTAAAGGCGCCAGTAGAGGGCGCCGTTGAGGCTTTTGTTGAGATTTAAGCGGGTAAGAGGGGGAAGCTAAGTAGGCCTTTCTCCTGCCTTTCCGCAGCCGAGTGCACGGTTATGGGCATCCCCAGTGTCTCCACCAACCTCTCCGGCTTCGGCTGCTTCATGGAGGAACACATCGCAGACCCCTCAGCTTACGGTCAGCTCCCAGACTGAGATCCGGACCTCCTTGGGGCCTGGGGAGGAGGGATTTTGGTGCCACAGAGTCCCAGGGAGAATGAAGGTTTCCCTGAGCTGTTTTCTGAGTTCCAGCCCTGGCCCCCACAGGCATCTACATTTTGGACCGGCGGTTCCGCAGCCTGGACGATTCCTGCTCGCAGCTCACCTCCTTCCTCTACAGCTTCTGCCAGCAGACCCGGCGTCAGCGCATCATCCAGCGGAACCGCACTGAGCGCCTCTCTGACCTTCTGGACTGGAAATACCTAGGCCGGGTATAACTAACACCCTTTCCTGCCCTCTGCTGGTGAATGTGCCTCTCCCGGTTCTGGGTCTCTGGTTCCTCAGCATCTAAAGGCTGGCGCAGGGGCAGCCGGTCTCCTACTTGTAAAGGATGTTGTCCCTTTAAGAAATTAATCAACTTCTGCAAGAAGACCACTTTGGCCCCAAATTCTCTATTTGCATAAGGGTGTGGCCAAAGAAATCTGACTCAGAGACCATCCATTCACAGCTCTGATATCTACAAAAGGGGTGGAGCCAGAAAAAAAAACCGGATACAAACGGATAATAGGCTTAGGTCAGCGATTTTCATCTCAGGGCACACAGAAGCTAATTACAGAAATTCTGCGGCACATCAAAAAAAGGTTTTTTTGCCAATCTGACGACGAAAGAATAGAACTTTGATTCATTCACACCGGACAGCTATTGTGTTGGCTGTTACCATTTATTTGACAATCTAAGGCAAAAGACCTCCGTGCCCCTGACTAAGTAGTCAGGTATTGCATGTTTTAAAAAAATTCTTGTTCTTGCCCTAGCAAGAATTTTTTAAAACATGCAATACCTGGGCACGTGCAACCCAGAGCACATGCCTGGGTGGCAGGCCAGGTCCGCAGTTGGGGGCGTGCGAGAGGCAACCAATGGATGTTTCTCTGGCACATCCATGTTTCTGCCCCTCTCTCACCTCTTCCCCTCAAAAATAAATAAATAAAATCTAAAAAACGTAAAATAAAAATTGAAATTCTTGAAGCACACCAATTGAAAATCGCTGGCTTAGACCCCAAGCCTTGGTGTCCTAGTGTAAGATGTTGTAGTGTGCTCATCTGCATAAACGGTGTGGCCAGGGTGCAAACCCCCCCCCCCCTGCCCACACAGCTGCCCTAGACAGGTCGGCTCCTCACGCCCTGATGCCCCTCCCCTTTTTTTCCCTTCAGTACTATATGTCTGCGCGCCACATGGCATTGGCCAAGGCCTTTCCAGAACACTTCACCTACGAGCCCCACGAGGCTGACAGGGTGAGTTGGCCGGCGGTCTCTTAGTGGGCTCGGAGCTAGAGGCCTGGGCTGGGGTTGGAGGTTTCCCTCCCAGAATCGGAAGGCCTCCGGGGGCGGTGGCCGCCTGGGCTGGACTAGGGACCCGTGCTCACTTTTCCCTTTGTGCTAAAATCCGCGCACACAGACCCAGGGGTACCGCTACCCACGGCCGGCCTCGGTGCCACCGTCACCCTCGCTGTCTCGACACTCGAGCCCACACCTGAGCGAGGACGAGGAGGATCCCCAGGACCGGCTACCCAATGAAGAAGGCGAGCGCTATGACGAGGAGGAGGAGGCCGCCAAGGACCGGCGCAACATCCGTGCCCCGGAGTGGCCACGCCGCTCCTCCTGCAATTCTTCCACAGGCGGGAGCAAGCGCAGCTCAGACACGGCCCCGTCCAGCTCAGTCAGCACTCCCAGTGAGCCCCTCAGCCCCGCCAGCTCCCTGGGCGAGGAGCGCAACTAAGGCCC